>SIJG01000075.1:221238-262311 GCA_023374025.1 Heterodera schachtii | reverse complement strand
ATTTAGAAAATGTTTTTTCGAAAAAAAAATTCCATAATAACATGCATTCATTAGTATTATTCAATAAGTTTTTTTAAATTATTTATTTATAATATTTTATTTACTTTTATTAAATAAACTTGAAATTCTGTTAGAATAAATTATGGTTCATTTCTTTCTTTTAATTTTGTAATTAATATTATCTAATTATATTTTTCTATAAATACTCAGTAATTAAATTATCAAATAAGCTTTATTTTAATTAACTTGGAACCGTTTCAGAATCATCTGCTTCACCAAATTTCTAAACATTGACATTAAAACACTGTTAAAAAACAAAAAAATTTCGATTTTATAATTCAAAAGATTCATTTTAGTTTTGTATGCCATCCGCAGGACGAAATCAACTATGTATTAACAGTCATTAATATTATTTACTTAGAATTAACTTCTAAACATGTTAAGCTACATGTTTTTTTTCGGAAAATGCGAAATCGCCAAATTGAGATTTCGAACACGGAAGCACTGTTTTTATTCTCACCAAATGCGGAAAATCAGAATAATAAATTCAGGGTGAAAAAAGTCGAATTTGTCATGCAAGCATAAAAACACTTTTCACCATTCAATAGGAAATCCTTAAAAATAGCTAATTGGATATGATGTTCATTTATTCATGACAAATACAACAGTCATTTGATCGAAATACGGGAAAAATGCAGTAAATATTGATACAACAGCGACGTAATATACACTCATATACATATATACAACACACATAAAGAACATATAAACGCATCAGCGACACATTGATCACCATCATCTTCTATGAGCCAGTTCGAGAGCCTTGACGGGGAGTAACGGCGCACTGAAAGGGAAGGGAAAACATTATAATTGAAAATGTTAAAACAAAAACATTACCGTCGTCGGCAGTCGAAACGTTCGCTCTGATGAATTCCGCAAACGGAGGTGGCGTCACATTTGGGAAGCGGAGTCGTGTGCCGCGCAGAACCTGAAAAGGGAGAGGGAGGGGAGATGATTCTGAAAATGGGAAATTCGTTTTCACCCCCCCCCCCCCCCCACTGCACTGACCATCGGGGCGACGTCGTTGTTTGGACATGAACTGGTAGGGCTGTTGCGCGTTGCTGAAGATCTCCCAGCAGAGCACTCCGTAGGCCCACGTGTCACTCTTCGGCAGGCCCGTAGCCAGGGGGGGGGGGAAGGGGGGGAATTCCCCCCCCCCCCCCCCCCGAAATGAAAATTTTTAAAAATTCTCCAGCGAATAATGGAAAAAATTTTCGAATTTCCCCCCCCCCCCCAAACGAAAATTTTGAAATTTTATAGGCAATTTTCGTAACAAATAGCACTCAAATTTTGAAAATTTTTTGCACGGGCTGCCCGATGGTTGGGTCGCGGAAGACGCCACGCTTGACAACGCCGAACGCGCCCTTGCCCAGTTCAGCGCCCTGCGTGATGGTCGAATGTGCGAGCTCCCATTTCTGCCGGCCGACCCCTTTCAGTAGAATCACCTTCCTCTGCTGAAAAGGGAATTCGGGGTTAATTAGCGTCTTCCCCCCTCCTCTCCCCAACAAACTCACGTCAACCACCGTGTCTCTTTTGCTCAGATGTGTCTCGATGAAGCGCCGTATTGTCCTGAAGCCTCTTTCGTGTTTGAAGTCCACCGCGATCATTCCACGCTCGGAGCGAAAGATGAGATGATGCTTGTGGCCTCCGGCGACGACAGAGAGCACGTAGATGCGGTCCTGTCCTGAAGTCTCCTCGCTCATGCGGATCAGGAAGTCGCCCTCTTTGACCAGCAGATCATTGACGTCCTCTCGCGGCAGCTAAACAAGCAAAAGCATTAGTGGTCAGAATTGCATGCCAACAACCAAAACGCACCAGTCCATGGTAGTAGGGCATGTCCCACATCTGGTCGTCCGTCTCCATTGCGCTTGATGTTGGACAGCGATGTGTTGCGGTCCGTGGCGAAGGCGCAGGATGGGATGTGTCGCTGTGCAATTTGTAAAAATGACAATAAACCTGAAAATTGTAAACAAACAAAGACAAAGGCAAAAGTGCGCATTTGTTCCATATTTAAATAACGTAAAAGCAACCAAATTATGCCAAAAATATATATATATTTGTTCATTTTTTTTTACTACTAAGAAACTAAAAATATTTAATTAACATGAACATAAGCTTATGGAAAAAGGCTAAACATATAAATTCAGTAATTTAAACGAGTTTTTTATTTTGAAAAATATGAAGCTCAGCTATTGATGTGAAACTTCCACCTTACAGTGTGTTGAAGTTCAATATTTTGTTGGAACGACAGAAAATACGTTTTGGTTGAAGTTTTAAATTATTGCCTAAATGAATTATGAAGAAAATTTATATAATTATCCACTTACCAAATTAAATGAAATAATTTACATAAATGCCAAAATAAATATGTAAAAATTTTGTTTATATTCAATTAAATTTTTGGAATTCTGTCTGTGCTCGACATTTATTGGATCTTTCTCATCGGATAGAAAATGATTGCCCATCGAAACCTGGAAGACGTGCCTTTCAGGAAGAAAGAGCAAGGTTTATAATAAATATAAGAATTGGTGTTCATTATCAGAATTTAGATAAATAAATTATTAAAAAATTAAATTTAAAAAAACTCACCTAAAAACGAACATTTAACCAGTGCATATCAATAATTAAATTAAAGCAACAATATATAATTTTGAGAAAAATAATGCACGAAAGAAAGATAAAAAAAAATACAGAAATTATAAAAAAAATATAAAATTTTTAAAAAAGAAACAAACAAAAAAAAGTTTTCAATATTTCAAAATTTCTTAACTAATTTCTTTACTCAATTTAGCAAATCATTTGAAGCAAATTATTTTTAATATTTAAAAACAATTCGAATATCTTTTGTCTTCGCATCCCTATGAAATCAATAGCATATTCTATTCAAGATAACTAACATTTGAGCTAATGCATAAACAAAAGTTTATTAAGTAATAAAAATTTAAAACTTAACTTATTTTTCCGGTGAAAAGTAAAACAATAACAATAATCAAAGAAAAATTAATTGATAAATTATTTTTAATATTTAAAAACAATTCGAATATCTTTTGTCTTCGCATCCCTATGAAATCAATAGCATATTCTATTCAAGATAACTAACATTTGAGCTAATGCATAAACAAAAGTTTATTAAGTAATAAAAATTTAAAACTTAACTTATTTTTCCGGTGAAAAGTAAAACAATAACAATAATCAAAGAAAAATTAATTGATAAATTATTTTTAATATTTAAAAACAATTCGAATATCTTTTGTCTTCGCATCCCTATGAAATCAATAGCATATTCTATTCAAGATAACTAACATTTGAGCTAATGCATAAACAAAAGTTTATTAAGTAATAAAAATTTAAAACTTAACTTATTTTTCCGGTGAAAAGTAAAACAATAACAATAATCAAAGAAAAATTAATTGATAAATTATTTTTAATATTTAAAAACAATTCGAATATCTTTTGTCTTCGCATCCCTATGAAATCAATAGCATATTCTATTCAAGATAACTAACATTTGAGCTAATGCATAAACAAAAGTTTATTAAGTAATAAAAATTTAAAACTTAACTTATTTTTCCGGTGAAAAGTAAAACAATAACAATAATCAAAGAAAAATTAATTGATAAATTATTTTTAATATTTAAAAACAATTCGAATATCTTTTGTCTTCGCATCCCTATGAAATCAATAGCATATTCTATTCAAGATAACTAACATTTGAGCTAATGCATAAACAAAAGTTTATTAAGTAATAAAAATTTAAAACTTAACTTATTTTTCCGGTGAAAAGTAAAACAATAACAATAATCAAAGAAAAATTAATTGATAAATTATTTTTAATATTTAAAAACAATTCGAATATCTTTTGTCTTCGCATCCCTATGAAATCAATAGCATATTCTATTCAAGATAACTAACATTTGAGCTAATGCATAAACAAAAGTTTATTAAGTAATAAAAATTTAAAACTTAACTTATTTTTCCGGTGAAAAGTAAAACAATAACAATAATCAAAGAAAAATTAATTGATAAATTATTTTTAATATTTAAAAACAATTCGAATATCTTTTGTCTTCGCATCCCTATGAAATCAATAGCATATTCTATTCAAGATAACTAACATTTGAGCTAATGCATAAACAAAAGTTTATTAAGTAATAAAAATTTAAAACTTAACTTATTTTTCCGGTGAAAAGTAAAACAATAACAATAATCAAAGAAAAATTAATTGATAAATTATTTTTAATATTTAAAAACAATTCGAATATCTTTTGTCTTCGCATCCCTATGAAATCAATAGCATATTCTATTCAAGATAACTAACATTTGAGCTAATGCATAAACAAAAGTTTATTAAGTAATAAAAATTTAAAACTTAACTTATTTTTCCGGTGAAAAGTAAAACAATAACAATAATCAAAGAAAAATTAATTGATAAATTATTTTTAATATTTAAAAACAATTCGAATATCTTTTGTCTTCGCATCCCTATGAAATCAATAGCATATTCTATTCAAGATAACTAACATTTGAGCTAATGCATAAACAAAAGTTTATTAAGTAATAAAAATTTAAAACTTAACTTATTTTTCCGGTGAAAAGTAAAACAATAACAATAATCAAAGAAAAATTAATTGATAAATTATTTTTAATATTTAAAAACAATTCGAATATCTTTTGTCTTCGCATCCCTATGAAATCAATAGCATATTCTATTCAAGATAACTAACATTTGAGCTAATGCATAAACAAAAGTTTATTAAGTAATAAAAATTTAAAACTTAACTTATTTTTCCGGTGAAAAGTAAAACAATAACAATAATCAAAGAAAAATTAATTGATAAATTATTTTTAATATTTAAAAACAATTCGAATATCTTTTGTCTTCGCATCCCTATGAAATCAATAGCATATTCTATTCAAGATAACTAACATTTGAGCTAATGCATAAACAAAAGTTTATTAAGTAATAAAAATTTAAAACTTAACTTATTTTTCCGGTGAAAAGTAAAACAATAACAATAATCAAAGAAAAATTAATTGATAAATTATTTTTAATATTTAAAAACAATTCGAATATCTTTTGTCTTCGCATCCCTATGAAATCAATAGCATATTCTATTCAAGATAACTAACATTTGAGCTAATGCATAAACAAAAGTTTATTAAGTAATAAAAATTTAAAACTTAACTTATTTTTCCGGTGAAAAGTAAAACAATAACAATAATCAAAGAAAAATTAATTGATAAATTATTTTTAATATTTAAAAACAATTCGAATATCTTTTGTCTTCGCATCCCTATGAAATCAATAGCATATTCTATTCAAGATAACTAACATTTGAGCTAATGCATAA
This sequence comes from Heterodera schachtii, assembly GCA_023374025.1. NCBI lineage: Eukaryota > Metazoa > Nematoda > Chromadorea > Rhabditida > Heteroderidae > Heterodera > Heterodera schachtii. Next base: position 256,900 of record SIJG01000075.1, on the reverse strand, counting down.
ACAAAAGTTTATTAAGTAATAAAAATTTAAAACTTAACTTATTTTTCCGGTGAAAAGTAAAACAATAACAATAATCAAAGAAAAATTAATTGATAAATTATTTTTAATATTTTAAAATAAATCAAATATCTTTTGTTTCTGAAAAAATAGATATAAAGTGCATGACTAAAATTCAGAAAAGAAAAACAGTGAATTTACAAAAACAAAACAATTCCTAAATATTATAATTAATGAAATGAATTTTTAGACTGAATTAAGTTTTAGATAAAACATCAATTTTAAAATAATTATGACTTAATACTTGGTACAAATGGAATTGCATGATATAAAAAAATAAATTATATCATTATATGATTTATTTGATTTTTTAAAAATGTTTCAAATAGTTGTGTCTTTATTCTCATATACTATTCAAATGAGAAATAAGCAAATAAATTATATGTTTGTTTTTTTTTATTTCATAAAATATCAACAGTTTTTTCTAAGTTATTCCAAAGATTTTCATTTTTGTTTGAATAGTTTTTAAAAACTTTTATTATCTTGAGTGATTTTTTATTTCTTAAGCATATTTCAATTTTTTGATTTATTTAAAGGGATATTTACTATTACGTGAAGCCGGCTATTTTATTTTGTAGGTTTTAATTAATTGGTAAAGAATCCCAAATGAACAAAAAAAACGCTGGTAAATGTAAATTTAGGTAATATTTAAATATTATTTTTTGGATAAAACTTTATTAAAGTTATAGCAAATAAAAATTAAGCACCTACATTGATATTCATAAAAATTCTAAAAATAAATTACAGATTTAAAAAAGCAACATACAAATACGTAGTTCTGAAAAAACATATTGATGATAAAATAATACCAGGACTAAATTAATTCAAAATAAATAAAATACATATGAATAATCAGCATAATGCTTATGAATTTGAATAAATTTATGTAATTTAATAAGGATCAATGAACAAAAATGTTCATGTAAAGTAATGCAATTGATCAAAATATTAACTTTACAATGTGATATTTTGTTTAATAGACCATAAGAATTTTTTAAAAAAGGATACATAAAAGCAATCATACTAACTGGGAAGATGATTATTTAAGGGGATCATAAATGAGAATGTAAATTATCTTTAATAAACAAATAAAAATTGCAAAAAAAATAATTCGATGGTTCTTAACTTTAAAGTTCGTACATTTATTATACTCTTGGTGCGTATTGACGAGTGAGAAAATAAAAATTAAAAAACAATGCTAAAATCCCCTTTGAAGCTCAATCCAACAAGAAGCGAATTTTTGAATTTTTTCTAAATTATTTTTCTTTATATATAAAAAATCAAATTTATTATTTTTTGGTTTGAAATATTAATTTTTAATTTTTTCAAAATTATTTTATTAGATAAATGAATTATTAAGCGCATACACAAATCAAAAAAGGCTTATATGCATATGAAAATTAATAATGTTTTATTTGATCGCTTAAAGCGATGGATAATGAATAAGTATAGGTTCCACCTGAGCAGCAGGAAAATTTAAATGATAATATATCGCTTTAAATGCCGAAGCTATTCGTACCGATCATATTTATTCGCAATTCTTAATTATTTTTATTAATGTAAAAAACTTTATAAATCATTTTCATCTTTTTAAGTAGTTTGCATAAAAATGAGCTAATTATAAATTAAATGGTCATTGTGTTTAAAGTAAAAGGGAAAAAAATACTAAAAACGATAAAACTTATATTAAACAAATTGAATGCCGACTTCTGAGCAAAAAAAAATAAGCCATAAAACGAAAATAATTATTTTTAGCATGCAAAAAATTAAAATATTTTTAATAAAAAGCGCCAAAATAAACAAAAAATTATTAATTAATTGAGAAATGTAGGGTTCTACAATCTAAAAACATAATATTAAAAAAAGCCCTAATATGAGAGTGAAATGATACAAAATGTCAAGTTATGCTCATATTTTCCTTTATAACTCACTGATTAGAATTTCTGGTCACATCTCACAAACGCAATTAGCATTTTGTCATATACCTAATTAAAAATGATTAGACAAATTAATTAACGCACTGATAAAATTACAATTGAAAAATAAATTATAAGATGATAAAACAAACCTACACTAACAAAAGTTGAAGAATTTTTATTAAAGAAAAAAATTTCAAAAAATCGAAAAATAAAAAAAGAAGGGAAAAGACAGAACATGGAAATGGGAAGCGATCAGCAAAAGAAGATCAGTGATTTTTTGGACAATCAAAAAAATTATAAAAACGGCGACAAATTGAAAGTGCCAAATTGTTGTGATATTCCAATTTAAGAGTGTCTCTTTCTTTTTTATCTTTTCTTTTTGATTTTGCTATTTTTAATTTCTTCTTTTCTTCATTTGCATTTTCTTTTGTCTTTTCGTACTTTTCTTTCATTTTTTGGTCAAATTCTTCCCAAAGATTGGCAATTTCAATTTAATTTTCATTTGATGATTTTTGTAATTTTTCCTTCACTTTTCTGTCAGTTGGTCCTCCATTTAAAATTTGTTTTTCCTTTTTTACATTTTTTTGTCCTTTAATTGTTTCAATTACATTTTGTGTCCATTTGCTAAGCCAATTTTCGTATTTTTCTTTATATTCTTTTTTTTCATTTTCTCTCTCTTTAAATTGATAATTTAATTCCTCCTTATTTTTCAATTCGATTTGATGCAAAATGTTTTCATTTTTCCATAAAATTTCTGAATATAGACTCAATATTTGGATAATATAAATTAAACTGTGCGGAAAACTCGAACCAATAATAAAAATATTGGCTTCACCAATAATGGTGGCAATTGTTTCGCCAACTTTGGATTTTTAGCTTAATAAATTATTATATTAATAAATGAATGAGTATTCATATTAATGTAAGACTCAAACAAACTTTCAGCATACAATCGGAATAAATATTCATATATTTGGCATTTTTCTTCGAATTTCTTCCCAATTTGATCACAGTGCCAATTCTCTCTCATAAGATACATAACGCCAAGATGAGTCTCATATTTTTGCGTCAAATGCTTATTCATTTTCTCTTTTTCATATAATCCAAATTGTCATCATTTATTTCATCGGCATTACAATGTTTATTAAAAGCTTCCTCCAAATCATCTTCAAAATTTTTGTAAAGTTTTTGCCCAATTATTCCGTCTAAATTTTCATTTATTTGCCAATTATTCGCTGTGTTAATTGCCAATTGCAAAATCATTTCATTAATTGGCAATTTTTTTTATTTTCCAATTTTATTTCATAATTTAATCTATTCTCATTCAACAATTTTGGTTAAAGCTTTACAATGAATAATCTGTTTAATTTATATTTAAAATAATTACTCCAAAATGGTTTAAAATAAAATTGCGAAATTTCCACCAAACGTTTGACAGCATAAATTATTGGTCCTTTAATTTCAAACCGGTTTTTAAATACAAATTTTGGCTTCACTGTTGGAATTCCGTCATATTCTCTGCTCAAATATTCATACAAAATGTCCAAATATTTGCGATATTTTTGACATTCTTTCCGTTCGAATTCTTCAAATTCCTCCTCAATTTTGTCACATTGCCAATTTTTTCTCATATAATATATTATGCCAAGATGTCGCTCGTATTTCTGCTTTGAATATAAACTAATTAATTTTCGGATGACTTTTCATAAATGTAATTAGCATATTGTCCTCGCCCTAATTATTAAACGGATTTATAAAAATTCCTTTCCCTAATTAATCAACTCACCGATAGATTTGCATTTGAAAACGGAATTAGAAAATGATGAGAAACAAAAATAATAATAAAAGGAGTTAAAGGAAAGAAAATAAACATTTGGCTGAAATTAATAAAATTTAAATTATTAATGTTCTTAAAGTAGTTTAGCAAATTCACTCATTTAAATTTCTCTGGAATTGGATAAATAATGGAAAATAATGAATGCAGAAAATTTTCTTAAATTATTAAAAATGAATAATTTATCAGAGTTCATACTGCTTTTTATTTAAGTTGTCCGCGTTTTTATGATTTGTACTGAATTTTAAATGGGTTCTCTGGTAATAAAATGTACTCAGTTTTACGATTTGTCTTAAATTGGAGAAAGGCCATATGAAAATTTGTGCTGAATCGGATAATGACAATCTCAAAATAAAAAATGTACTCAGTTTTACGATTTGTCCTAAATTGGAGTATGGCAATATGAAAAATAGAAAATGTACTCATTTTGTAAACATAAATGGTAACTCGCCCGGTGGGACTCGAACCCACGGCCCCAGTAATCCGTGCTAATCCGTGCCGTGCTCTAACCAACTCAGCTACGGGCGCTCCTTTTATATGGAAACTTTGTAGGTGGCTCCGGGATTGTATTTCAAAAAATTTTTTCTAGCTGCAATAATATAAAAAATTTTCATGAATCGAATTATAAAAAATGTCCATTTAATAAAAAAAGAATTGTTTGCACCATGCAAAGAACATATTTATAAGCTGATTTATATTATTTTTTTCTGCGCTCAATTATCTTTTTTCTCTAAAAATGTTACATAGTTAAAATCTATTAAAAGATGAAAAATAATTCTATCCAAATTATTTAGCCTGTTCTTTGCAAAATTTACTTTTAAAAATTATAAAGAAAAAGATAAAAAAGGTTTTATTAGTTTATCCGGATATAAAAAGTTCGGTTGTAGGAGGAGGAGTTTCGAAAAAAGAGAGAGTTTACTACAGAAGTATTAAAATACATTCTTAATTAAAATTTAGAATTATAAATAAAGAACGTAGTATCAGTTTTATAGACTCGTTTTTATAATCATTTTTTTGGCCCTCTGTGTTTTGGGTGAAAAGGCCTTTAAGCAAAATTGTAGAGCTTTTTAGCTCTATCGAACGGTATGTTATAAAGAAAATGAAACTAATCAAAATGTCAATTCATATCAAAGTGATCAAAATGAATTAAATTCAATTCGCAATGATCAGAATGTTCAATTTTGTGATCAGCATAAAGATCAAATTATTCGCAAATTTCATTCAATAAAAGAAGGAATTAAGAAAAAGTGAAAATATTCTGAAAAAGTTCGAAATAAAATTGAGCAAAAAATTTCGAAAAAATTGGGAATTAGTCGACCGAAAATATACAAATGTGCGAAAGAGTTTGGCATTAATGAAAATTTATTCATTAAATGGAAAAAGGAATTTGGCATAGAAATTGGTAATAAAAATTCAATTTAAAATTGAAATTTAATTTTTTTTTTTTTTTGACAGTTCAACCCAGAAATAGTGATCCAAAATGCACATCCGTAACTTTATTGTTCAATTCTTGGCCAATTGCTTTGCTTGATTGGCTTTCCTGCTCAATTTTATCCTTTTCGATCTAAAAAATTATTTAATTTATCAGAATCACTTGGTGTCAATATTATTGTACGAATATTGATCATGTTAAAAATGAACACCAAAAAAAATTTTTTTTTTGTCATATTATAGAAAGACAATACCTAATTTTGATTCGAATAAAGACCAATAATTCTAAAAAAATATTATTTTCATGAATTCTTTTATCTGAACTTCAGCATGGTAAGATACAATTTTATAAATATTGTTCATTTTAATTAAAATAATAATTTTCAAAAGTTGACAAATACTAACGATTAAGAATTAAAAAGATATAAAAATATAATTTAATAAACGCGCCAGCACGACTATTATCATACACATTTAAGCGTCTGTCTAATTTTAATTTATAAAATTTTTTTATTAAAAAGCTAAAACATTTTTTGTGCATTTTTCATTGAGAACTTGCGAGATATGGAAAAATATGGAAAAAATGGATATAGAAACCCATCTTAGAAGCTTCAAACCAAGCTAAAAACATGTTTCCATGCTTTTCAGGCCTCCCACAGTCCAGGAAAAAAATATGGATTTCCATATAATTTTATGCAATGTAACAAAAAGATACAAGAGATAATGGCGCACTGTCATACTTGATCGTCGGCAAGAGTCCTCGTGTAAAAGGACCTTTTGTTTAAAAATTAAAAATCTGACGCTAATTATCAATTAAAAAGTATTATAGAGATTTTAACCGGATTTGAAAAACAAAAAATAAAAAAAGGAGTAGATTTTCATCAAATGGCTTTGTTTAATAATTTTTATAACAAAACAAAATTATTGATAAAAAATTATTTCATGTAGAAACTATTCCAAAAAATGCTTTGAAACTTTAAAAAGATTTAATAAATTAATTTACACATGGTAAAGTTTAAAAAAATCACATAGATAAGTTCAGGTATATATATAAAATCTAATAGAAAAATTTCAATAATAGATCTAATTAAATAGCTGGAAGAATTTTAATCAAAATATCAAATTTACAAAGTTTTTCGCTATTTATGTATTGCATTCAATTATACTTTTTTATTTTTAAATACATTTTATTAATTTAACAAAATAAACTGCTAGATATTCTTTGATAATAATGAAAATTGCTTTTTTATTTAAATCTTTTTCAAAATAATCAAACTTTATATTTTAATTTTTAGACTTATTTTTATTTATGTCGGTATTTTTTTATTCTTTATATTTAATTTCTACTTAAATAAAAAGGTCATCAGAAGGGCAAAACCACTTGCTCTGACGACTGTTCAGATAAATAATAATTTTCTTCATTTAAAAGGAATAATTTTTTTGTTATTTTTTATCAGGAAGCCTGTCCGATCATTCGTTTTTGAATTCCGGTGTTTATAAATTCATTAAATTTTGCTTTTCAGAAAACATTTTATAAGCAGGCACTGTAAATTAGTAATTTTTGTATAAAACATAGATTCTTGAATTTAAATTTGTTCATTCACCCATTTATTTAATCATAATTTCAAGAAGAAATAAAAAATCATGTAGTTAATAGCAATTCGCAAAAAAATTTTAAACCTAAAAAGTTTTATAAAAATTAATAATAAAAAAAAATAAAATACTTTTGGTAAAAAATAAAATATTTCATAAATAAAATTAAAATTTTTTTGAAAAACGTGGAAAATTATACGTCAACTAATAAGTATGATTAAAATATTATATTAAAAATCACAAAGAAAAATTATTGTTTCTTTTACTTGTATATTAGGAAAATGCTCATCGTTAATTTCGCTAAAATAGCTACTCTTTAAAAGGTACGTTACAATAAACTAAATTTTCCAAATTCAGCAAAATTAAAAATTATGAATGGTTACACACAATTCGCTCAGTACATCATTTTATACCCACTTGAAACGCAAGAAGAAATAATTTAAAGACATGCGCCCCTCCCACAACATCAGTAAACTTATACTAATTTTTATTTATGTTTCCAGAATTTCTGTGTAAAAATGTATTAATATTAATATAACGTAAAATAACTATATTTGTCTTTTGTTCTGTGCAAAGGTAAAAAGGAAAAAAAGATTGATAATTAAAAATGGCATTTAAAGGTGCAAAAAAGTGTAACACCTGATTAATCTTAAACAGAAATTTTTATTTAATTAACAATAATTAACAAAACATTTTAAAGTATTAATAGACGCAATATAAATTATTATTTATAGAAATGCACATAATATTTAATATCGCTTATTGCATTATCATAGTGAAACTACCTATAATATTAAAGAAATAAAATTAACAAATAAATTTTTTTTTAATTCTCTTGTTGCATTATAAATTATGATTTAGACTTATTCATAGTGGTATTCGATGTTTTTAAGATATTCAGATATTATGTTTTGCATGATAAAAAACTAAATACCTATTAAAAGAAAGCATTAATTATTTAATATAATTAAATATAAGGTTATTTTATTTTTTAAATTAATTTTATTCAAAGCAAACAGCCTCTTGCTTTTAGTTTAATATTTATTCTTTTACAATAATAGTATGAGAATTGTATATTTAAATGAAATAATAATTAGAAAAATAAATCTAGTAATTTTTATTAACAACTCACTCTCGGCATTAAGGAAGTAAATTGACGAACTTCGGGTGAGCGAAATTTTGCGCTTTATTCTGATTATTTTCAATTTATTTGAAAAATTTTTTTTTATTATTAGATTTTCCATTTTTTCTTTTTATGAATTCAATTTTATATTTATGATACAAATTAATTTACTGTTAATATTTTAAATTAATTCTTCTAAAAATGACTGTATCGGTTATAAATTTTGCTTATATTATTATTATTTAAATATTTTAAAATATTCCTAATGATTACGGTTCGAGTTTTGAGTAAGTGATGTTTTTTTATTGCACTTCACACAGAAGTGTCTCTCGCCAACCATTTCAACAAATAAATCCAAAACCATAATTCCCGAAAGAATTGTATATGAAAATAAAAACAATACTAAGTCGGAAATCACGACAAATGCTCGAAATTTCACCCATTGGCAGAAGATATAAAGCATTCAAGCCCTTCTGAAAATTTGCAGTAATGGTCGCACCCAGTTTAAGCTGTTTTAACGATGCCTAGCAAATTTTATTAAAATTAATTATTATCTTTCAAATTTATAAAAATTTTGTCATCACTTATTCAGTGCATTTAATTTTTTTGATTGAAAATAAATTAAAATTTTTATATTTAAATACATTAACTATGCATATTTGCCATTTAAATCAATTATTTTTTTTATTATAGATTCTAAGTGTTATGAAAATAATTAGATTTTAAAGAATTAACAAAACTGATGCTTTTTTAAATTAATTATTGTTAAAAAAATTTTATGTTCGTTTATTTAATGTTTTTTCACATAAGATAATTTAAATTAAATTTATGGTAGAAGATCTAAACTTTTTTATTGCGCTATAAATAAATACAAACATTATAAAAAATAAATGCCCAAGAAATAACATAAACGATTATTTAAAACAACTCCTAAATATTAAATGTTGAATCGAAATGTCATATAAATAAAATAAAATGACAAAAAATCATGTGGAGGTTAAAATATGAATAATTTTAATAAAAATCAAGCGTTTGTTTTTTGTTTCATTTATTAAAATTTACTTTTTAGATGAGTTTTTTAATTTATTTCTTAAATTATTTCTTAATATGTAAAATGTTACTCTCATGCTGATTGTGAGTTGAAAAAGCATAACATTTACTTAAAATCATTTCTATTCAAGCTTATTTATTTATTATTTAAAAATAAAAAATTTCTCTTTTTTTGAATTAATTTTATTGCATTTAAGAAATTACCAACAATTTTTCTTTAGATTTTTATATTTTCATCAAATATTGAATGAAATGATTCATCAATTAATATAATCTTATAAATATGTTCTTTTATTTCCTTGTCAAATATTAAATATTTATAATAATATAATTTTTTATAGTTATTTATTTTATCTGATTTTTCATGTTCATAATTTTTTTTATTTATCGTCCAATCCACCTCGTTTCCAAACATTAGGTTCAAGTCATCTTCGTTGGACTTAAGGTCGTTCTATAAATTATATTCGTATTGTACATTCATTAGAAATGACTTTTCAAAAAAACCAATTCATTTTCTAGCTTTAATTTTTGTTTCTTTAATTAGAAATATAATTATTTAATTACTCTTTCATACATTTGTATTGTCTATAAAAATATGGATTTACTTTTTTATCAAAAAATTATTAATTATAATTTATTAATCATAAAAATAATTTGTGCCTGATCTGATTTTAACTATTTTTGATAAACCGACTATTTTTTTTGTTTTATTAATTTTTTTGCTTTTTAGTATTTTTATTTATTTGCCTCTTACAATAAAATATTTATTCCGCTATTATTATAACTTATTAACAATAGCTAAATTAATTTTTAAATTAAGCGATTTAACTGATTTATTTAATTTATTTTTACTTGATGCTAGAGAATTTTTCGAATGATTAAAGTTGTATATGCTATCAATTGCAAATCGAACAAATGTTCAGCAACTTGTTCATCTGGTTAAAATAGAATCTTTGTTAATTTTACTTTTTTCATTAAATATAATAAAAGAAAAGCGATTAAATTCATGCACATTTTATCCCAATTTATAATTATCTAAGAAAAATAAATAAATTGATACATTTCATTGGTTTGAAAAGGCGAAGAACGTCACATCAACTGTCATCCAACAAGGACTCCAGACTTGAAATTCATAACTTTATAATATAAAATAAATTAATTTACTTTGTAATAAGACAAAATTGAATGTTAAGATTTAAAGATATTAATAATTTTAGGATTAAATTATATATAACAAAAATTTTAAAATTCCAATATTTATTAATAAGCTTTTAATGAGAATATTCTAAAAATATACAAATTTGGTCCTTTTAATCTAGATAAAAATAAAAAGTCAAACAAAGTAGAAAATGTCTTAATACTTATACATCTAAAAACGTAAAAAATTTTGAATTTAATACCGGATATTCCAATGTAATTTAAACATAATTCAATTAATAAAAAATAAAAGTTACTTTTTTGCTAAAACATTAATAATTAAAAATTCTAAATTTTATCCTTATTTTGGTTTTAGTAGGAGAACCCTTTCTATATTAAATATTGTGAAACTTAATTTAAAAATGGTATATGATAAACTCATACGAATAAAAACAAAATAATAAAACGGCTACTGTGCATATTGCCACAACGAATCGAACTGTTCGATGTGTCCTGGTTGTCAGAGTGCAAAAAGAAAAATACAAAATTATATAATAATTCCAAAATAAGCATATTATATTTATCTTGAAGTTTAAATTTACTTTCATACGACAACTCAAAAGAGTTTTTCTTTTAAAATCTAATTGGTGCCCAAAACTGAAAATGTGTGAAATAATTTTTAGCTGAAAATAGCCAATTGTTTTTAAACAGGCAAATAAACGCCGAATAAAATCGTTTCGCTTTAACCCTACTTGCATTTACTCGACTTTTAGGCATCATATGCAAAAAATATTTTTGTAACTAGCAAAATCTTAATCATAGTCACTGTAATAAAAAGAAAAAAATTTTAATTTTCCATAAGAATAAAATAACTATATAAAACAAAAATAAAGCAACACTTATTTAAATTTGCTTCGGTATTTTTTTGTAAAAAGAATATTTTAATAAATTTAAATTTTATATACAAACAATTATATTATTCAATATTTCCATTTTAAATTTTGACATTCTTCATAAATTTTTAATTCACTATTAAATTAAATTTTTTTAAATTTTAATATCATACCGAAATTATATTTTTGTACAAAAAAATATGTTTTTCCTTAAATTTATAAAGAAATATCAAATTAAAAAAATGTTTAAGCTTGCACCATTCGCCAAGATCATCGGTCTAACTGCATTTTAATATATATTAAAACTAAATCAATATAATATTTTTAGCACTTATTTCATCAAATAAATTTCTTGTTAATAGATTAATGCATTTTGAATAATGGATATTGTCAAATGTTTTATAAATATATAGATGGTAATTCAGAAGAAGATATAATTATGGTAAATTTTCGTTATATGTAAAATGTGAAGTGATTTTACCGTTTGGGTTTGATCATACAATACAGAAAACGCAACATGTCAAGAAAATTTTTAAATTAATTTAGAAAAAGAACATTTAAAATAATAAATAGAATTAATAAAAATTATAACCATTATTTTTGTGATCTCGGATTGGTTAAACACGCCATTTAATAAGACAAGTGCAATCAATAAATAAAATTTAAAATCATTCATTCTTAAATAATAATAAAAAATAAATTTATCAAAAAAAAATTTGGTATAGATAAAGAAAAAATTTAATTAATTATTTTTATTTTTATCCATAAATGAGAAAAAACAAATGAAAAACAGTTGTACATTAAAGAGAAAAAATAAGAAAAACATAAATTAAAATAAATTTTATCGTAGAATTAGAAGAGTTATGCCTGAAGGAAGAAAACAATGCACGTCTTCTCGAGAGCTCATGACATATTGAGAATTAATGAAAGCAAATTGTTGTGTTGAAAATAAGAGTATGTGTACAAAGAATGTGGGAGTAACACAAATTTATTAATGTAATTGAAACCTAAAGTTAAAATGAAAATTTACAGTAATTAAAATTAAAAGAGAAAACTGGAACCATACATTGTTATGAATTAAATTTAGCTGACATGACATAATTTATTTTTTCTTCAGGAATATAAATAGCATCCTTAATCATGATCTCAAGTTCATAATGGAAAAATCAATTAACCTGCAGTTCATATAGAAGTAAAAAAACAAAAACAATTTTTCATAAAAAACATAAGCGATAATAAATACAAAACACAAACTTTTTTGAGTAAAAATCCTAATAAACATAAATATACGCTCTTCTGATTAAATATTTTAATATTAAATTGATTGTGTTTAATTAATTCAATTTAAAATTAACTCAATATAAACATTAAATAGATAAAGTTTCGTTGACCGTTATATCTGCCGACTAAATAAAAATTACATAAAATAAAATTCAATTTGCAATTTACGTAATATCTAACAACAGATACATACCTATAAAATAAAGTTTAGAAAAAAAACTATCATAGCATGTATATTCGCAAATTTATCACTGTACTTGTGTAAAACATTTAGCGAATAATTAAAAAGAAATAATTTTATTTTCTTGATTAATTACATTTGATATACTTATTTGTTTCAATATAAAATTAACTTTAGTTGACTCTTAAAAACAATGTATTCCAAATATTAATACATCAAAATACCGAACAGCCGATGCTGAATATCACGCAGCTTATCTTTATTAATCTTATAATCCTATTAGCCGACTTGTACGAGATAATAAATACATAAACAAGTTCTTATTTTGCGAACAATTATTATGAATATAAAAATAATCCAATAAAATGTAAATATTAAGACTTATTAAACTTTAAACAAAACATTGAAGGAAATTTTACATTTTACCAAATTTGTTTTCTTTTCAAAGTTTTTAAATTTCGGCAAGTAAATTTCGATCCTTTCACTATTTATTCATAAAAATGAAACTTTTGAAAAGATAATTAATTTTCCAAACAAGCACTGAACAGGATAGAAGCTCATGAAATTACTCAGTATTATAATAAATTTCATAATAAAAAAATTGAAAATAATTTATTAATTGAAATATTAAATTATGACATCAATTTACTGCTTTTAAAAATTCATATGTGTATCTGTACAAAAAAAAATTTTTGAAAAATATGAAGCATAAAATTAAATTACATTGAGAAAAATATTAATTAAATCAATTTATCTAGTAAAATTAATATTATTTTAAATGAGTAAACGGAAGCATAAATAAGAAGCAAAACCTTAAGAACATTTTCTCTAAAAAAGACAATAAATAAATCTTGGTTAAAAAATTAGTAATTTCAAAGAATTATAAGTATTTAATTTCTTAATAACTCCATTTTATAGAATGGTTATACATTCGAAGCTCAATATCGAAAAACTTTATGGAAAAATACAAATAGCAATAAATACAATCAAAACAATGGTTCTTGCAAACCACACTGATGACCTGATATACTTTATATAATCATTTATAAGCATTTTTTGTGATTTATTTATTTATTTTTCAAAATATAATTATTTTTGTTATTTTAATTTTGACATCAGATAATATTTGTTGATTTTAAAGTTTTGTGAATTTTATTTATGTTAAATTTCGGTCTATATGAACTTGTTTATTTTTTTCTGGGGCATGTTCTGAGGGGAAGGGGGTCAGATTCGGACCCGGACGGTGTTCATTATTTTTTTAATGCAGGTAATTATCAATGTTTTGAATTAATTTAAACAGTGTTTGTTTTATTATATACATACATTCTAATATAATAATATAAATAAAATTTTAAGAAATTTAATTGCCTTAATTTATTCCGCATTAATATTAATCATATCGGTTATTTTACTAATTCATATAATCGTAATATATAATGAAATATTTTAAATTTCTAAACATTTTTTTTATTCAATATCAAAATGTAAAAGTAATTAATAATATCAAAGGATATTTAATGGTTTTTTATAATCATTTAATCAATATTTTTAAAATGAATTTTACAAATATTATAAAAAATTTCAATTTTCTGTACAGCAAATAATACAATAATGTTGTCATTTTAAAAAGTATTATTGAATTTAAAATGAATGATAATACTTAAATTTAATAAATAAAATAAGGAATATTTTTGCAATTCTTTGATAATTTATGAATTATTTATAAAATTTTTAAATTATTATTTTATAAAAATGCTATTTTAAGCAGGCTATTAATAATGATATTCCAGAAAAGTTAATGGAACATGAATTAAGTATTTTTCAATTATTGTCAAAAATTAGCTAAAATAAATTTTCATGAATATTATACCTGATAATTTTAAATCTTATAAATATAAAAGCATTATTTATTTAATTAATCAATAACTTTTACTTTATTAAAAATTGTTATAAATATAATACAATTTTATTATTTATGATGCTGAATTTTTATGTTATATTTTAAAAATAAGTGTCATCAAATGACTGCCTTTTAAATGATGCAAATAAAAATATATTCGCTGAATTTTAATGTAAATTAAAGTATAATTTATACAATAAATATATTTACATAATGAGAAAAGGGGAGAAATTGCAAGAAAAAAGAAGCTCCAAATAGGAATCAAAGCAATTAAAACATAACTTTTGACTGTCATACAAATACACAAAAATTTAAAGAGTTTTTTCATGAATAAATTGGATATATTTAAATAAAAATTATATGAATATAATTATTATCTGATAACTAAAAACCAATATAAAAAAATTTTAAATTCTTTAACATTTTTAAAAAAATTTTAAATTCTTTAACATTTTAATGTAAATCATATAACATAGTAACATACAACAGAATAATTTAAACTTAAAATTCGGATTAAATTATATAATATTTTTTTCCTTTTTGTTTAAATAAAACTATTTTCAAATAAATAAATGATTGAATGGAACATGAATTGGTGGCGAAAGCCGTCGGACAGAAAGTATACAAGAAAATTTAAAAAAGAATAAATGTAAATTTTTGCATAGTATAAAATAAATTGATAATGATAATTGTTAAGATCAGATAAGCAAAAATTATAATAAAATAAATTTGCTAAATTTAAAAATATTAAAGTTTACCAAATTTTAAATTTTAATAAACGCATATAATAAGACTAATAAAAAATGTAGATAAAAATGGTATTAAATCAACTATTATTCTACTTTAAAAATAAAAAGTTAATTTATTAAAGAGTATTGAAAAAATGTATGTAAATATTACTTGAAAGCTAAACCCAACATGATTGGAAAAGTAAAATCCTATATTGAAAATAAAAAAAAATATTAAGTATTATAAGAAAAAATAATAAATAAAATAATAAAATATCATGAAAAATAAAATATTTAAGATAAATGTATTGTATTTTTTGTTTACAAAGAATTTAAATTATAAATTATAAACATTTATTTAAGCCTTGCGAGGTCGTAGCCATTTTTAATTGACAATAAATTTTTTTATTGCTTTATGTAAATTTTAATATTAATGCAGTAGAATTCTAACAAAACATTAGCTGACCAACGATATGCTATGATCAATTAAAAATATATTGTGTGACCTTGGCATATCTGAATATCCACGGAATTTCGATTTTTTTTAATAAAATTCAAAGTTTTTGCAATAAAATTGATATTTTTTTATAAGAAATACGAAATTTTTTTTTAAATATTTCCAAGTAATGGTGGTGAAAATTTTTTATTAGGCAAAAATCAAGTAAATATTTTCGGCATATGGTCATATAAAATTGTTATTATCTTATAATTTGTCGTGAATATGTTTAGTTTGTTATGCATTTTCTGAAATTTTTTTTAAATAACAATAATTTTAAATAAAAAGCAATACGTTAGTTCATCAATTTAAAAATAATTAATTAATTTTAAGGGATTTCCTGATACGTAAGCGAGTTTGCAAAATCAAACAATTTTTATGTATCTGCTTATTAAGTAAATAATATTCGTAAATTTTTTACTAATTTAAATAATAAGATCTGATAAATAGTTGGTATGATTAATCCGAAAATTTAATTTAATTCAATCCATTGTTTTTATAACGATTATGAAATAATAATTTTAACAAAATACGAAAAATTCTTTACAATTGTTGTTCATAATTCATTTTCACCAATATAACAAATTTAAAAAGGGAATTATTTCAATAATAGCATAGACAAACTAACAAATAAGCAAAACATTTATTAAATTAAAATATCTTTTTATAAATAGCTGTAATAATCAATTAATTTAATAAGATATTTATTACAAGAACAAATATAATTTCATGAAAAAATAATGCTATTTAATATTATATATTTTTAATTTTATTAAATTTTGGAACGTTTTTTATGTTTTTTCAACATTATATTTTCTCGACTATAATTTTTCTTTTGGACAATCGATTGATCGGGCTTAAGTGAGTTTAGCCCAAGTTTACTGGTAACCAAGAATTTATTCCAGACAATAAAAAAAAAAATTAATTTTACATATTAATAAATTTTTATAAATATAATAAATAAAAACACAATAAAATCATATAATTAATGAAAATACAATTATTAATAAAATTTAATTCATATACTCTCAATTTTTTTTTTACTCTCAAAAATAATATTATTTAATGAATGATAAATTATAACTCAGCAAGCTATTTTTTATAAGAAAAAAATTCGATAAGCTAAACAGCTTATAGGATACGCTCTAATCGCTGCAAGAGATTAATCGAATTAAAAAAAAAGAAGAAAAATCCGTGAAAAATATAAACATAAATTAAATTTATAAAATATTAAAAATTTCTTTTTCCCTCGCCAAACATAAATTTAATATTCTACAACAAATTTATTTCTATAATCATTTATTTGAAGATTTTATTATAAAACAAAGCTTAGTTTTCAAATTGTGAAAATTTAGTCAGTCTTAAGTAATTTTGCTCAATTTAAGAAATTTTTTGACAATTGCGGCGCAGACATTTTGGCGCCCAGTCAAAACGACATTTGCGTCGCCGACACTTGCGGCGTTACATTTGCGGCGCCCGGTCAAAACGACATTTGCGGCGTAGAATTAATGACCCCAAGCCAAAAAGTTTTATTTTATTTTATGCATTCCTCAGTTTAATAAATGTTAAGCCAGGGGTGGAAATCCAGTTCTTTGGCAACTTGGCCATTGCGTTCTGAGGCAAATCCGCCTCGTATCAACCGCCGCTTTACTTGCTTTAACGTCCAGCTAACTTATTTTTACAATATCCCGTCGCTGCCAAGCCTTAAAAATTTATGGACTCGGCAAAATTCAAAAGATTTCTTAAAGCCCCCGCTGAAAAATATTTTTAAAAAGAATTCATTCAGTGTTTCGTTATTACTTTTGAAAAGAATTTTTTGTGACTATAGTGAAATAAAAGGGTGTTAGAGATTTAATTTATATTAGCATCAATTATGGGGGTGCCACAAAACTGGGCGCCGCAAGTGTCAGCGCCGCAAATGTCATTTTGACTGGGCGCCGCAAGTGTCAGCGCCGCAAATGTTGTTTTGGCTGGGCGCCGCAAATGTCTGCGCCGCAAGTGTCAGCGCCGCAAATGTCATTTTGACTGGGCGCCGCAAGTGTCAGCGCCGCAAATGTCATTTTGACTGGGCGCCGCAAGTGTCAGCGCCGCAAATGTTGTTTTGGCTGGGCGCCGCAAATGTCTGCGCCGCAAGTGTCAGCGCCGCAAATGTCGTTTTGGCTGGGCGCCGCAAATGTCTGCGCCGCAAATGTCGTTTTGGCTGGGCGCCGCAAATGTCTGCGCCGCAAATGTCGTTTTGGCTGGGCGCCGCAAATGTCAGCGCCGCAAATGTCGCATCACCAAATATTCTGCCCCTATCGCACATTGCTTGACCGCTGGAAAGTCGCAAGAGTGTGTAAATTCTTAATAAGGAAAATGAAAATAAATTTTTGAAAAATTTTATATAACCTAACTTTATGTGCTTATTCCAAAACTCAAAACGAATTGGATATTAAATTTTATATAAAAGGTCTCATTCTAGTTCATTTTCACCGAATACTTTATTAATTTTGTTTAACAGACATTCCAACATTCAATCAAAAAAAAAAATGCCTTGAGGTAACATTTTGCTATGACGTTACAAAATTAATAAAATGAACTAAATAAATTTATAATAAAAATTAAATTTATGGAAAGGTACACTAAAAAATATAACAAACATATTTTAATAAAAAACAATTAGATATTAAAGATAATATTGAAATATAAAATTAAATTATTAAAAAAAGGTAATGCAATATATAAGAATTAAATATATTAAAATTTAAAAAATAATAAAATTTAGTCTTTTTAAAATTTATAAAAGCCTTTTGCTAAATTATTAAAAAATTATACCAAAAAATAATGTACGCAGCTTTTTAAATTTCAGAAAGTAAAGCAACAACCTAAAAAATCATCAGTCTAAATATTTTTCAAAAAATAAAAGTAAATATCTAATAAAATTTCGAAATAATAATTATTAAACTCGTATTATCTTAAACTATGTGTTAAATAAAATCTGTAAATAATATAATGAAATCTATATTTTGTTTAATTAATTAATTTTGTTTAATTAATTAATTTTATGAAATTAAATAATGGGAAAAAATACTTATAAAAGGTTACTTAATATCAGGAAGTTGAACAACGATGCACGAGTCAAATCACGCGGAAATCTGGGACAAAGCTGTCAAATTTCGCAAAAGGTCAAAAGAAAAAATTTCAAAAGACACCAAACTAAAACATCAAAGAATGAGCAAATAAAGCACTTAAAGCGTCAAATATCAATTGCAAAATTCTGGAGAAACTTAACATATTTATCCGCAAGAGATAATAAAAATCTAATAAAATATTTAAATGAAAATAAACGCAAGTAAAATTACATTTAAATAAGATGTAAAATAAACCAATAATGGAAACCAAATAAAATAAGTTAGAATATTAAAAGTTGTAAAAGATCAAATTTTCATTTTTTTTTCTAAACACTGAGTAGCCGGAAGAATTTTTGCAGCCTTTGATACATCATTAAAATTTAGTCAACTTTTTTCATTTAGTTAAAATTTAAATAAATTAACTTAAATTAATTTTGAGCATTAATTAGATTATTACTTTTTAATATTATTAAATTTTTTATATATTTAATATTCATAAAAAAATTAGGTATTTTTTATATATTTATTAAATGCTTTTATACTACTTAAGTTAAAACTATGAATTTTTTATAATTTTGAATTATGAATTAAATAATAAATTTTCTTTAACATTATTCCCGTTTTTCCGTGCCCTCCTATCAAACATGGCCAAGCATTGGCTTTGGTTGTTTCCTTCTTTCTCTAACTTGTTTTCTGGCGCACACAACATCTTTTTTAATGCTTTATTTCTTTTTATATATTACGCTAAATACAATATAATGTTTGTATTGCGTAAAAAAGATATTTTTTAATACTTAAAAATTCATTATAGTTGTTATTGCATTAAGATAGATTTTTTATTATATTATTATTCAAATAATTTTGTTGCTTTAATTTTAACTGCTTTTTAATTGCTTTTTTTAATATGTACTAAGTATTGAAAAGTGTGAACTTGTCGAGTTCAATTGGCAATTAAGTTACATATTTTATAAATTAGAAAATTGTTCCTTAATTGCACAGTGATCAATTTGTTATTGTTTTTTAAAAGTCTAATTGGAAGTATTGTATTTTAAACAAAAATATTAATAATTTAAATTATTGAATTTTAGTTTGTTTTTGAATATTGATCCTATTTTTGAGTTGATTTATTAATCTTTCATTTTTATTTATAAATTAAATATATAAAAAACTTTTCATTTTTATCAAATGCTGTGATTTCGTATAGTTTCAAATTGTTTTCAATCAATTTCATTATGCTTGTTTTAATTTTAAAAAATTTAAAAAGACAAATCATTTTAAAAATAGATGTGTTTTTAATTGTTTCTTTTTAAACCATACAAAAATCTTATATTTCTTATTTTATATTTATTTTGTATGAATCTTGAAATATTTATTTAAGCAATAAAAATTATGCCAAAAATCCCGAGAGAAAAATTATTGAACTGCGTAATGAGGGGACGAAAAAAAAGATTTAAATTCATTTTACTATTTTGCTTATTTTTTACTGAATGAATGTTCAATGAACAAATTGCTTAATAAACATTTGTTTAATTTTTTTTTAATTTCTTGCTATGTTTTTGTTTATTACATATATGTACGCGAATGCCTTTTTATGTTAATTAACTTTGAATTTATGAAAATTAATAATTATAATTTTTATATTAAATGAGATCTATTGTAATTTTGAAAATCAATCAAAATTTAAACCAGGTTTATGAAAAATTTTGACCAATGTTTCACAGTTCACCTGTGCTTCGGCCTCTTTAACTATTTTTAATTGAAAATTTGATAAATTCATTAAACATTAAAATTAGATAGATTCAAAAAATGTATTTCTTTATTTTTTTACAAAATCTTTAATTGCTATTATTCTTATAATATCCCAAATTTTCAATTCACTATTTGTATGAATAAATATTCTATTTTTAATAAGTCTATTACTCGTTTACCCATATGATAATTTAATTATACAAAATGTAATTGTTACATTCACATTTTCTTAATTCTTTAACAACTCGTGAACAAGCCCAACCTTTTTTGAGGGCACATTGGTGATGATGAGACGGATAAAACATTTTAATAATTCTTTCATAGAATAAGAGTGTTTGCTTTCCTGAAAAATAAAAAAAAATTCTAAAAAAAATAAAAAGAGATGAGACAATCGTCTACTACTTTGTTAGCTTTAGGCCTACATATTTTTTTTAATTTACTGAAAAAGTTAATTATACAATGTGACCCATTCTTTCCTATAAATTTGGTGAAGAAATGTTAAAAGTATTTATGGAATGTGATCATTTATAAATTAGAAAATGGATCGTCTTGATGCAAAATTACGATAAGAAAAGTGCGAGAAAGCTTTATTATGAATAAAGAAATTTTGTGAATAAAAATTAATAATGAAAGCTATAAGATAATGTAATGAAAATGCTAATAAATTTGAATTTTAAAAAAATTGCGAAAGACTTTAGTTATGATAATCCTTCAAATTTAAATTAATCAAACCCTAATTATTATAAAAAAGTTAAAAGAACAATAAATTGATAATTTAATTGGTTTGCATTTACTTCTTAATGTCCTGTTTCAACGAAGTTTCAACGACTTATTTTGGTTTTTCTTTATCAAGTTGAGTGGTTTAAAAAAAGAAAATTCTTTTGAATAAAGAATAAATATTTAAATTGTAAAATTTAAAAAAACAACAACAGACATCCATATAAAATCAAATTAAATAAAAACGTAAACACCTTATATAATATTAAAGTAAAATGTAATTAAAAAATTAATAACAGACAATTTTGATAACAAATAAAAAAGTTTAAAAAATTCGTAATTAAAAGGATTAAAAAACGCAATATTGAAGCTCAGCTATAAAAAAATTTGCATCAATAAAATGGAAAATGATAATTTTGTCAAAAGTATAGCGCAATTCTTTGGCTAAATATCAATTTTATTAATCATATAAATTATTATTATATCCGATAATTAAATAAAAGTTTATAAATATTTGAAATAACTTTTCCTATTTTTTTTCTTTCATGGAAAATCTAAAGAATAAAATGAGAGTATATTTGCAATTGGTAATTTTAAAAATAAATTAACTTAAACCAATAAAGTGATAGAATGAAAAAATGAATACAGCTCTCAATAATTTAATTATTAGATAATTAAAAAGTAAAACTCATATATTTAATTTTAATATGAAGTAAACACAATGAATTAAAATAGTAGTAAATATAAGATTATTATAAAATTTATAAATTAAATATTACCACAATGATTAAATAAAAAAAATGACCCTAAACAGATGGTCTGATGAGATGCGAATCACAGTATGAAGTCCTATGACATATAAATAAATAATTCAGATTATAAATAAAATTAAAAAATTAAATTTTAATTTTAAAATATTCATTTACCGAATAAAAGAATGGGTCTTGCATTTTTATGTGAATTTAAAAAAACGAGGATATAAATTTTTAGATCACGATTCACCACTTGCAAAGAAAAAGAAAGAGGGAAACATGATTATAACTCAATAAAAGAAAAAGATTAATCAATTTTTAAACTAAAACAAATTTTTGGCATTATTCAATATTTAATGAAAATATTTACAAAATAATGTTTAATATTATATGTGAAAAGATAATATTAATTAACGCTATTTTAATAGAAAGTAATAATTAAAAATGGAATTTATTATCCAATTCTTAAATTTATTAGTTAATAAAAAATAAATAAATAATGGATGAACTAAAAATAATCCTTTAATTTAAAAAATAAATTTTAGAACTCAAAAATCAATAAGAAAATTAAAATATAGATACTAAAATTCAAATAGGAAAAATATTTACAGCAAAATGATATAAAAGATGAAGTAATCAATAGTAAAGTTCAAATTTAAAACATGATACAGTATTTGATCGTCGAAAAATAAGGAAAAACTAGAAAAATTGATTTAAAATCAAAACATTAAGCAGACCGACCAAATTACTTCTTGGTTTATATCTAAAATAAAATAAAAATAATTAACCCACAATTAATAAATAAAATAAAAATAAACTCCTTAAGGTACTACTTACTACTTACTATAAATGAGGATAACTTTTATAATTTTGAAAGATTAAATTATTAAAACAAAATAAATTCAATAAAAAGAAGCCGAAATGAATTACTTAGGGTGGAACTAAGTTTTGATACTCAAATTTTTCCAATATTTAAAAATTCATAACTTTTTTAATTCTTAATAAATTCATTTACTTTCTTTTTTATTTTGTAGATTGTTATGTTCTCTATCATTTCAACTCTTTTTCCCCCATTTTGATTTTATTTAAACAAAATTATAACACAAAAACTAATTTTAGGCATTTTGAACCTTGGTCAGTTTGAGAATGCATATTTCATTGAAAATGAAAACAAAAAGTCTAATGAAAAGTTATTTTGAGAGAAAATAGTTAGGACAGACAATGTTTATGCAAAATTTGAGAATTTTTGTTAAAATGTTTGATTTTTTATGGAAACTCAAAATTTCTCCAGCAGAAAATTTTGACACAAAAATCGGCTTTCTTGGGACTAATTAATTCATAAAATTTTTTGTGAAAAGATAAAAAGATAAAAATTAGTCATTATGAAAGAGAACCTATCAATCTACAAAATAAAAAATAGAGAAAGTGAATCTCAGCGTTGAGAATTTTTTAATTCCAAAAAAACGGGTATCAAAACTTATGTTCCACCCTAAGTAAAATAGGTGCGAACGAAATGCATGAAATTTCTGGGTTGAATAATTGATAAACATAAAATCTAAAAAGAATACTCGGAAATTAAAATTGTATAATACTATAATAGTTTAATTCTGACCAAATAAATTTTGGAAACTTATGGAATTTTTAATAATTCATACTCGATTTTTAAAAAAAATTTTAATAAATAAATATTCGATAAACAAAAATTTATGACATAATTATAAAAATACACTTTAAAATATTTAAAAAAAGAATGTATTAAAACATAATTAAATATCTTAAAGATAACAAATAAAATTTAATCTATCATTCTATAAAAATAATGCATGCAAAATTTTAAATATTTTATTCTGAATTATTATTTAAATGTAAAATCGTGATAATTAAATATAAAAATCACATGAATTACTATTTATGATGAAATTTGCATAAAGGAGTTTGTTTGCCTCATTTAAACCTATGACTTTTTAATGATGAATTGTAACAAAATAATAAATCATTGTAATTGTACATCCAATGATTTAGCCCTCCCTCTAAAATATCACAGATTTTATGAAAATCAATTGGAGTTTTGGGTTGCTTTTTGAGTGATTTTTCTCAGTAAAATTCATTGAAATAAAACACTTAAATAGACAAAAGATAATAGATTGGCTAATTATACCAAAAAAAAAAAATCAAACGCAAAAACGTCTTTTTATTCAAGTCATAAGGAACTATATAACGAGTAAAATGAAAAAAACCAATAAATCAGCTATTTATTATCATAAATTTAACTTCATTTTATCTTCACACGCTTTGTTGGAAGGAAGTCAAGTGTTATAAACTATGAAAATAAGAAACTATAAATTGCCGATACGATCTATTTGAAATATATATTATAAAATATGATTTAAATTTATAAAAAACAATATTTACTAAAACTATTAAATTTAATTAATCCAAATTAGAATAGAAATTAATTAAATATTTGGAGCGTCTTTTAATCAAAAAAATTTTTACCATATAGAAAATGAGAAAAGCTAATAAAATGCTTTTAAATTAAATGTAATTAATTGCAAAAGAAGTAAATAATAAAAGAATAATGAACAAAGTAAGAAATTTTATGTTCAACAAGTTTTATTATTTTTAATAATTAAAACATAAAATTTTAAAATGATGATTTTCCAAATATTCTGAAATTAAAAGATACTTTTATTAATAAGATTATTTTATATTAAATTAATATATTTATTTCTAAATTTATTGGTTACACAAAGTGAACCGAAGTCTAAACTGTTCTGAGTTTTTCATCGTAAAAATGTGAGCATTACAAATTTTCTAACTAATTTTCTTTGGAATTTAATTTTATATTTTTGTAAGAGCATAATTTTAATTAAATAATTAATAAATTACATGTATTTTAATATGAATGACAAGTTAGCTTCGTCTTGTTGATTAAAATAAGTGTTCTAATATTAATCATAAATAAAAAATAAATTTATTATTATATAATTTTCGATGTTATATTTTTCGTTACATTTAATTATTAAGTTTTATAGTTTGACTTATTCTTATAATATTTATTTATTTTAAAAATGAGTACAAAATAATCAGGTGTAAGGTAATTTAAATGGAATTAATCCATCTTTATATTTGATTTAATTTAATCATGAGAATAGTTATATAAAAAATATTTTTGCAATTCTTTGTTTTCACTAAGAAATTCAATCCAAGTAAGGCATGTTTTTAAAAACAATAATTCAATGACAAATCCTCTTTTGTCGAAATCGTTTATAATAATATTTGATATTTATATAATTAGTGTTTCCCTCTTCTGTCTTTTTTTGTGTTTGATATAATTTTTAATAGAGACCGGACAAGAGGGTCGGCCGGTCGGTTTCGGTATAAAAACCAAAAAAAACCGAAAAATTTTCGGTCGGTCGGTTTCGGTTAAAAAACCAAAAAAAACCGAAACCGAAAAAAACCGAAGAAGAATTTTCGGTATATTTCGGTTTTTCGGGTTTTTTTAAATTTTATTTTTATTCCGGCGGCGCATATCGGCACCACCGGACATTTTTTCTAGTTTTTTGAAAAAAATGCGCCGGAAAAAAGCGGTTTTTGAAAAAAAAAAATAGTCAAATATTTCGACACTGAACTATTTTAAAAACTTTCATTGTTTTCCTGCATTTTCGACACTGGACCATTTCGAAAGTGAGTAAATTCAACACTATTGAGAATTTTTAAAAATTAATAAGAAATTTTAAAGTGTTAGTATGATAAATTTTCCTATTTAATTTTCTAATCCATACTTCTTAAAGGGTTAGGTTGGTATAACTGAGTAAAACGTCAAACCCAGTGTCAGTGTTAGACAAATTATTTTATTATGTTATTTTATAGAGAATTATTTATTAAATTGAATCAAAAATATGATTTAATGTAATAATCATATTAAATTTGCATGTTTCCTCCTTCATAAACTCTTGGTTGAAATTTTTGAACAAAATATTTTATTTATAAATATTTAATTACATATTGTAGAATTTTGTAATATGCGCCAGAACTCGATTCATAAAAATTTTCATCATATTGTGGATTTGAGCAGTAAGAAAAATTTTTTTTAAATATGTTAATATTTAAAAATATTAAAAAACATTGTATGTAGAAAGTAATAAAAATAAAAAGTTCACACTATTACCGTAAATCACCTAAAGATCTTCATTAAAAACAAAACAAATAATAGCAAAGTCAATGAAAACATCAATTAATAAATACTTTAAAATAGATAAAGTGATGAAAAACCCAAACATAAAAACAATAACAATTAAAAATAAAAGTGATGACTTATTAATCTTAATATATTTTCCAAAATTTTTCTATTTAAATGAAATTTAAAATATAATTTAAACGATTAAATTCATGGCCAGTGATTTTCAATATTTTTTTTTTGTAACTGTGGGGTTATTTAATTTCCATTATAATTTCTTTTTTAAATTAAATTTTTTAATTAAATTTAAAAAAAATTTACCTGAGATTTTTGTAAATTTCTTATTTTAAAAATTATTAGAATTTTTTTTCTTTTTACATTTTTTAAATTATTATTTTGTCTCGGAAGAATGGATTATTAATAATTTTATTATCTTTGAACCGCCCAATTTTTCATTGGTTTTTGTAACTTCAAAAAATTATTTATTGTTGTTTCTTAATTAGTACGTTATTAATAGTTTATTGTTTATTTATAATTTTTGAATATTTTTATCTCATTTTATGACTGACTCCTTTCTTTTTTTGTGTTCTCACGTAGAATGCATTACAAACCGAATGTTACGCATTTTCGTAGATTGTCTTGTATTTAATCAAAATTCAGTTAAATTTTAGTTGTATTATCATTCTTGTTTGCATTTTTTTCTCATGTATGATTGTTTTTAATTGTTAGAATTATAATGTATAATTTTCAAATTTGATAGTTGTTTTGTTTATATTACCTAAAATTAATTTGATTATTGAATTTTGTATTATCCATTCATCTAATAAATTCATATAATCTTTCCTAAGCTAATTACCAATATAATACAACTTTTTGCCAATTTGAAATTTGTTGTTAAAAATAAATGAATATTTAAAATTTTTAGTTATATTCTAATTAAGAATTTTATTATGTTGTGTTTAAAGTATATTATGATTTTTTTGTTATTCAATTGAGAAGTGGAGAAAATTAATGGAATATGATGATTTAAATGATAGTAAATAATAATAAATGAAATTCATAATTTAAAAAAATAATTATCAAGAAATAATATATAAAATTTAGTTTCTAAAAAAATAAAAATTTGTTATTATTTCTATAGTGGCACTCTAACCCGGCATTGTTAGCATTTTTTGACAAAACTTGGTATAACTTTGCTTATAATCAACCAAATTTTACCTTCTTAGTATCATTCGATAGCCAAGCTTTTTCTCTATTAGCCTGCAAAATTTCAAACAAAATTATCAAATTTAGAAAGTTTTGTGAAAATATGTACTATTTCTGCCATAACTTAGTTTATATTTGATAATTTTGTTTTAAATTTAGCAGGCTAATAGAGAAAAAGCTTGGCTATCGAATGATACCAAGAATGTAACATTTGGTTGATCTTAACAAAAGTTAGACAATGTTATGTCGAAAAAATTGCAAAAATGGCGGATTTTACGAAACGACCTAGCACCTATTTGTATAAACAATGAAAGCGATAAATCTTTTTATCAAATTAATCATAAAAGTCCTATTTATTATTTACGTCAATTCGAAATTTGTATATGCTAAATTATTTATTAAAATTAATTAGCATACATAAATTATATAGAAATATATTAATAAGTACTGTCAAAAATACCTGGTAAGTACTAAGGCATATTTAATTTAAGAATAATAAAAGCACATATGGTATAATTATAATTATTTAAAAGAAAAGAGTAGTTAATTTAATTAGCAAACTGTTAATTCAAAATTAATAAAAAGAAAGAATATAAACAGATAAAAATATTCTATTATAATTATCTAATATATAATAAACAAAATTGAATAATTTTATTAATATTAGAGCAGAAATTTTTTTATCAAGAATACAAAATATATTTTTTAAATTAAATAAGAAAAAAATCAAAATATAAAGGAATGTTATAAAGAATTTATAAAAATATAAAAAAGATTATTTTAAAAATATAATAACTATTTTGGTTCATATTCTCATGTATTAATAATATATGATGATGTATAATTCTATTAATAAAAACAATAAAATAAAGGATGAAAATTAAAAATTAATATACCAAAAGGATAATTAAATGCATATTTCGTGAAAAGCACAAAGAAAGTAAGACAAAATGTAATAATGAATAAGAAGCTATTTAATTATAATAAAGATTTAATTGTAGAAATATAAATATGTGAATTTAGTTCTAAGGTGCCATTAACATTAATTAGATTGAAAAATATACATCTTCATAAATTAATAAAATTTATTGCAAATTATTTATTTTTTAATGCACGGAGGCATAATTATGCATATAGTAATTACTCAATATTGGTATGAAACATACTCGATATTGGAGATGGCATAAAATACCTATTAATATAATTAATGAAGCATGTTAAAAATATTTAATATATTATACTAAAATAAAATAAAAAATATAAAAAAATAAAATAAATACAGTAAATAAACAAGAAAAGTAAAATATACTAAACCTTAAGTTTAAAAAGTTTCAAATCTACAAATATATGAAATAATAGTAATTTTTAATCCTTAATGTAATAGTGAAGTTATATGTACCCGATTAGTTGCAAAAATAAACCATTATATAATTGTTAGACAATAAAAATATGACCTGAACAGATAAAAGAAATATCGCACTATTCACGCTGAATAGATCATGCCAACATAAGCCAGGAATCACGGCTATAACGCATATTTTATATTTTAATTTCCGTTTAATTCAAATTTTTTATAATAATTCGATGAATAGAAAGAACTCTCTATATTTTTACTTAAGACAGTTTTGAAAATTTTAATAATTTGTTTGAAAGATTTTTTTGTTGAGTTGAAAATATTTCTCTTAAACTTTTAAAACCTTTTATAAATTCCTCAATGAATTATGTCCTATATTTCATAATAACATTTAATATGTTTTGTGATTTAAATAATAATATTTTAAACTTTCAAAATTATAATCATTTCTTTTTGAATTGAATATTTTCTCAGCTGAATTATTTTAGGAAAAATGGTTTTTGATAAATTTGTTCAGAAAAAATAACAATATATTCATTTTGCTTAAATTTTTTAGTATTTCTTATTTTTCGAAATTAAGTCTTATAATTATAGTTTTTTATTTTAACATTATTAATTTTAATATCAAAAATGTAGTTAATTTATCATTTATAAGTTTTGTCTTTATGTTAATTGATGCCACTGAAAATATTTGGTATTTTAATGTTCTTTTATTTTTTAAAGATATCAAGATTTTAAATTTGGTTAATTTTGGGAGAAGTTATAAATAATTTTATGTCAATATTTTCACTCTGATTGCTTATTTTTTAATATATATATATTTATTGTTATTCTTTTAAAATATTCGTGGCGATGACATAATGTAGCAATTTGACCATTGAAGATAAACTTTTTGGCCCGCGAGGTGGCCTCTCCGTAAGTTTTATATTTAATTTGATGCTCCTGGATAAAAATTTGAACTAAGTGCTCCATATTTTTATCCATGTTCATATTATTAATTTTCGATTAAATATTTCATTACATTTTTATAAACAATTCTATATCCAATTATTTCTTTTAACTTTAATGTGTTTATTAAAAATCAAAATTATTTTTTCTTATGATAAATTGTAATTTCAAAGATTATTTATTTATTTATATGTTTTAATAAGTGAAGCGCGGTGAGGTTTTCATCCTATTGTGCAAAAATTAGTTGTTTTGAATTTATATCTTTATTTGTTTAACTTAAGTTTCTGATAATTTAAATGTAATTGTGATAGATTAATAAAATTTTTAAATGTATTTTTTAATAAATTTTCAAGCTTTAATTCTTTTTATTTAAATTTATTTTCAATTTTAATGACTAATACTATTTTTCAATAAAATTTTTAAATTATTATTTTTTATTATAATCATGTTTCAAACGAAATGAATATTTTAGATAAAAATTTTTGTCTATTAATAAAAATTTTGAAAGTCTTTTAATTTTCATTTGCTTTAATTCAAATTTTTTTTTATCATACTCATATGCTTAAATTATTCAATTTGTCTGTCCAACGCTCAATTTATATTTGTTCTATAACATTATATAAGTGAAAACTATAGTTTACTATTGTGGTTTCTAAAATTATATAAAATAATAATGGAAAAAATAATTGAACGGATACCAAGGTTAGATATAAAAATAAAATTGCACTGTCCATTTAAAAAGTTTAGCAAATTAAAATTTTTGTTTATAATTTCGTCTCCCAAAGATTAGCATATTTGTGAGGGAATATAAATTTTGATTAAGATTGATAGAGAAAAAATAGTAATTAAATGTTTAACTTCATATATTATAAGGAAATAAAAAATCAAAATAATATAAAAATCAAAATACGAAAAAATACTCTAAATGTTAAAGATTGAACGTTGTTATACTATGTCAATTTATTTACAAAATAATTAAAAATTATGAATAAGCTTATTCTTTGAACTAATATAAATTATATTTATACATCAAAGATAAAAAATTTCATTAATTAATTTTCAAAATAAATACTTAATTATGGATCATTAGTAAATATTTGCGCTACAGGACTGATTTATTCTAGTAAGAAATCTAAACCTTAATATTTTAATAAAAAAAAACGAAAAATAAGGAATATCAGAGAAAAAGAAAAATCAAGCGTATAAAAATAAAGTGCTTTATAATATAGATTTTTCATGAAAAACTTATAAAGAAAATAATTAATTTTATTATGACATGATACAAATTTTTACTGATAAAAATTATTTAAATGAAGATATTAATAAACGAATGGAATAAAAAATTACAAACAATTATAGAGTCGATGAGCTTGGTGAAGTTCAGAACGCTGTTCAGGAACTGATTCAGCGCACCAATCCTCTTCAAAAATTTAAAATCCGGCTAATATAATGACTTGTTCAAAAACCTAATAATAAACTATAAAAGGATGTATTTTACTTTTATGAAATATATTAAAGAAATAATTCAAAAATATAAATGTGAATATAAAAAAGAAAAACTTTATTTAAGGGAAGAGAAAAAATTTATGATCCTCTCTTACTTTGAAACAATATTCAGAAAAAAAAATTTAATTCTATTGATTAAAGCAATTATTATAAATTTAGTTAATTCCAGTTTTGTTCTGCTGATATTATAAAATGAATACATGCAATTCAGTTTTCATATAAAATTTTGCTTTTTTACGCGTTTTGATTTAACGCCCGAACTCATTAATTAAAATGTTCTTAAATATTTTAATAACTTTAATTCTGAAATTCCTAAATGAAAAGCGCTTATTAGAACCATATGAAAAAATAATTTTTTTTTAAAATTCTTTCTTTGGTTAATTTTATCAGCAAACTTTAACTTTTTCAGATAAGAGAAGACATTGGTCAATTCGACGGGAAAATTAACTATTTCAATGGTAAACATTAGGTTCAAAGAATCAATTTTTATAATTTCATCGAGAGTACCACTCCATGCATTCTTCTCAGCAAAATATGTGAATTTTATTATTTATTAAATATGCACTTTGATGGCTTCGAAATACTTGTTCATGAAAATTTTAATTGTATTTTTATAAATTTATTTAAATTTACAGTGCAGAGACTTGGGTTTTTAAAGGTTATTTATTTTTTATGATTATTTTTTTTATATCATTCATATTCTGTAAAATTTGTTCTAATATTTTTTTAAAAAAAATACTTTTTATATATTAATAAAATATCATGAGATTTATAAGGAAAAAACTACTTTTTCATTATAATTGTATGCACATTAGTTCGTTTTTCTAATGTAAATATTCTTTATCATTTATAACCAATGATTTGAAATAGTTTGATTTATATATATTTTTAATTGCTATTGTATTAAAAATTCAAAGAATTTCGATGAATGCACTTTAGACGTTACTTTTTAATAATTAGAAACAATTTAACTTATTCCTTATGGTATAATTTATATGTTGTACAAAATATTTAAAAAAAGTCTTTTATTCTTCGGATATTTTAGGTTTTGTTGGTATTTTTTATGTTTTAAATCGAATTATTTTTTCTGTAAAAATTAAATATTACTTTTAAATTGGTCCAATGGCGTCAATATTTGCACAAAAAATGAATGATTTTTACATCAACGATCGCATCATATTCTTAAAATTTATCATTTTACTTTATTTTTGATAATTATGAATTATTTTATTCGTTAGTTTTTGGTTTAATAATAATAAAATAAATGAACTACTATTTTGCTTTACACCCATCAAGTCTCAAAGAAACCGAAATCACTTTTCCTAATATTTTAAATTATTGTTTTTATATTTTTGGAATTTTCTTCCATTTAATCATGCAAAACGTACATATATTAACTGGTTTTATTCATATTTTAAATTTTTTGTTTTTTAAAATTTTTTGCCAATTACTTTTAATTCTTTCTACAATAAATATTTCAAGCATATTCTTTTTATATTATTTAGATTTAATTTCTAAATTGTACCAATTTTTTATTTTGGTTACATGTAATAACTAGAGACCGGACAACTGGAGTCGGAGGGATCCCGAGTCGGGATCCCGACTGAATCCCGATCCCGATCAATCCCGAACATTTCGTAAAAACGATCGGGACGGATCCCGACTCGGGATCCCGACCGAATCCCGATCCCGATCAATCCCGAAGATTTTTTTTCGGGATCCCGCGGGATTATCGGGATTTGCTAAAATCCAATTTTTTTTTAAAGTTTTGTGCCAAGTTTTGTTCAAATGCTTATCTAATTTTCCTAATTGATCAATTCGATTTAAGAGAAATAGGGATGGGAATTATAGCAGGTTTTTAGAAAATTTGCAAAATTCGAATATCATGCCTAAAAATTAGAGACCGGACAAGAGGGTCGGTCGGTCGGTTTCGGTATAAAAACCGAAAAAAACCGAAACCGAAAAAAACCGAAAAACTCAAAAATTTCTCGGTCGGTCGGTTTCGGTTAAAAAACCGAAAAAAACCGAACCGAAAAAAACCGAAGAAAAATTTTCGGTATATCGTTTCGGTTTCGGTTTTTTTTTGAATTTTTATATTTTTTCCAAAAAAAGCAATAAAACATTTTTATTAACAGAAAAAGCTAAAGATCACCTCTGAACTAAATTGTAAAGCTATTGAAGCTCTATCGAATGGTGTACTAATTTTGGAAAATTGAAAAAAGGAAGCAAAAAAAATTTTTTTTTAAATAGTGAGAAAAAGTGCCAAAATAGTTAAAAAAAAGTCCAAAATAGTGACAAATAGTGAGTAATACAAAACTTTTAGTATCACTATGATGAAATTACCTTACAAATAGAGATGATTGAATTTTCTATTCATAACTCTTTCAATACCTAATTTAATTCTATGAACTTTTATTAGGTGCGGGTTGAAAAGTTACCCGCAGCTGAGGGTTAGTCAACCGGGTTAAGTTACGTTCAACTCAGGATTGACTCAAAATAAAAAACCAAAAACACAAAAAATATTTATAAAAAGTAAAAAAAAATTATGAAAATGTCATCTATTTAAATAAGTAAAATGCTCTTTAAACAATAATCGTATCTTTGTACAAAGAAAAAAATCCGCTTTCAATAGCAAAAATATATAAAGAAAGAAAATGGACAATATTATCTTTTTTGAAAATTAATAACCTAATATGTTATAAAAATGGATATAAATTATATTCTTTTGCATATTTTTTCTGCGCATGTGCAATGAAGAAAGGGGTTCAAATTTTTTAAAATAATTTTAATGCTATTTTTTAACTGATTTTGTCTAAAAATAACAAATTTTGAGATTTTGGGCTTATTTTTTTAAGAAAAGATAGGTTTTTGGGGGGCCGGCGGTGCCGATAGGCGCCGCCGGGAGAAATTTTTAAGAATTTTTAATGAATTTTGTTAAGAAAATGGCCAACTGATTTTTGATAAAAGTCGGTCGGTTTTTTCGGTTTTCTGATTATCTCGGTCGGTCGGTTTCGGTATAAAAACCGAAAAAAACCGAAACCGAAAAAAAACCGAAAAACTCAAAAATTTCTCGGTCGGTTTTTTTCGGTCAAAAACCGAAACCGAAAACCGAAAAATACCGAAAAAAAACCGAAAAAAAAACCGAACCGATCCGATCTCTACTAAAAATCAGATTTTAGGACCAAAAATTAGAACATTTAATAACATAGCTTTAAATTGTTTTTTACAATTTAATTACTATAAATTTTTATATTTTCGCCTCCTGTGATCAGTTTTAACAATTTAAGGAAAATTAGCAAATCGTTAAGTGCATCGGAGCCAAAAAATCAGATTTTTATGATTTTTTTGCTGAGATTTTTCAAAAACTTTAGGGAACAAGGTGGAGGCCGGCGGTGCCGATAGGCGCCGCCGGGAAAAATTTTGTAATTTTGGATGTGATTTGTTAACAGATTTTGTCCAAAAAACCAAAATTTTTTAGCGATTTTGAGCAAATTTTTCAGGAAAATAAGGATTTTATAGTCCGGCGCTGCAGATATGCACCGAAGGAAAAATACGTAGACAACAATTTCTAATCTAATTTTTTGCACAAAATTCTTAGAAATTGTTGTGTCATAATATTACCTAAAAGTTTTAAAATAATATTTTAGGAATTAAAAAAATTTTTGATAATTCTTTTTTGAAAAAAAATAAAAGTCACAAAATGGCCAACTTTTACATTAAATTTTGAAAATTTTATTGGAATTTTAGAGAGCTGTGGAAATTTTTTGGAATTTTTACGGATTTTTTAAGAAAAATCAGCAAATGACAATATTTTTTAATTTAAAATTCAAGATATTAATTAAAAAATGAAGATTTTTCGAAAAATTATCATGACTTCAATCCCGCGGGATCCCGCGGGATTGGTAAAATGTCGGGAGGGATCCCGGTTCGGGATCCCGATGAAATCCCGATCCCGATCAATCCCGATGAATTTAAAAAATCGTTCGGGACGGATCCCGAGGTCGGGATCCCGAATTTAATCCCGCGGGATCCCGAAGAAATCCCGCGGGATCCCGATCCCGTCCGGTCTCTAGTAATAACAAGCAAGTTAATTATCGTTTTGTATTTTGATTGAATTTATGAATATATATTTTTTACGTGTTTTTGATATTGTTTATCATTTCTTTATTAAACCAATTTTTTTATTGCTTATTTGTGAATTTGTTTGGTAGTGAATTTAGGTGTAATTTATTTATTGTTTGAGTGCAATTGTTCTAGGGGTGCCATGGAATTTATATAAATTTAAATAATATGACTTATAAAAAAGATTTTTGAATAAGAAAACTGATAAAAACAATAATAAAATCATGATTTTTAATTATTTTTTTAAAGATGATGAAAATTCATAA
Source organism: Heterodera schachtii (assembly GCA_023374025.1). Classification (NCBI taxonomy): domain Eukaryota; kingdom Metazoa; phylum Nematoda; class Chromadorea; order Rhabditida; family Heteroderidae; genus Heterodera; species Heterodera schachtii. The sequence goes on along the minus strand of SIJG01000075.1, from coordinate 221,367 downwards.
CCTTGTTCTCTATAATTTTTTTATCATGCATAGATACCATGCTGGCAATATATTTAGCAGCGGCACACATTTAATTTAATTGCATAAAAGCATAATTGAAAATTTCTCAATAAATATATATAATTTTTT
>SIJG01000075.1:198376-213662 GCA_023374025.1 Heterodera schachtii | reverse complement strand
AAACGTATTGAGTCTATTGGACATGATTAAAAAAAACCGAAAATATGAACTTTAAAACTATTAATTAAAAAAGACACGAATTAAAATTTATTTAATGAATAAAAAACGAAATTAAATATTAAAAAATTTTCATAAAAAACAAGAAAAATATACTTATAAAATTTGTAAAACGGAAAAAATTCAAAAAGCATTTTAATTATTCAAAATCTAAACAAATAAATTGAAAGCCTTTGTAAAGAATATTATTTTAAGCGTCAAAGGAAGCAATGAACATAAATGGAAATATTAAGCTGGTAGAGAAAATTTGAAATTATTACTATAAAGTGTGAAAAATAAATATCAATAGAGCTGGGCAATCAATACAAAATTTAAATGTATCTGAAAAATGGAAAATAGGCACAAAAAAACTTTCAAATTAAGACAAAATTTATTCAAAAAAGTTACTTAATTAAGCCAAATGAGTATTAAATTTAATAATGGTTTTCGGATAAATTATCGGATAATAATTATTTAAAATGCTATTAAAAATTTTTAATGCAAAGTATAAAATTAAAAATAATAAATAAACAAACAAATTTTGCTCTACCCTAATAATAATTATCATAAATAAATTAGATAGATAAAAATAAAATAAAATATCCAAAAAAAAAAAAAATATTATTTATTAATATTTTTGAATAAAATACTTACTCATAAATATTTTATTTTAAATGCTTATTTTTTAAAACCAATTACATAAGATTTTTAGTGTTTGCAACAAAAAAGCAAAATTAGTTTAAAAAATGTAAACAACCAATAATATTGATATTTAAATAAAATAAATGAAAAATCAAAAGGACAGAGATTTGTCGCATATTTCCACAATAATTCGTGGGATTGAAAAAAAAAAGAGTTAAAAGATACTAATTTAAATTTTATTTAACAACTATTCTAATTAATAAAAGAAGTAAATTATGATATTGTAATTAAATATTATATTTAATAAAATAAAAGCAAATGGCAAATTATTTCTTATTTCGCACAATATATGATTCATAAAAATTTCCACGGCATCGGCACTCCAGCCATAAGAGTTGGAAAATAGCGCAATAAATTAAAATTCCCGAAAATTTTCGGGAATCAGTCACACTGTTTATATTTATTATTTTCATACAAAAAAAATAGAAGCACTATTTAATAAATCATAGAGGATTTTACCGAATATTTAGCAAATTCTTTTTTATTCTTCGTTTTTTATATATTTTTAAATAAATTTATTTTCATTCCGAAAATAATAACTATCTTAACCTATAATTATTATTCGCTTAAATAAATAAATAAAATAACAGGTGAAACCAAATTTGGCCGATTTAATACAAACGCCTCCCGAAAACCGTTTTTTTAATATGAATTTTTTAATCATAATTATAAAAATTAGAAATAAGTTAACTTACTATAACAATTTATGTCTTAATATAACCATTTTTAATTTCCTATAAATTTTAATATGCAAATTAAAGAAATAAATAGCATTTCATATTAATTGAGCATTGTGAAGTTAAGTCGTTGAAAAATAAAATGGAAATAAACATAAATAAAATGAAAACAAATAAAACATAATATTTTTAATTCATGTGATAAAAGCAACGGTATCAACATCCAAGCTATGGAGCATGAGATTTAAATACAAATAATAAGAGAGAAAATTAAATTATTTTGTACAAAATTAAAATAATAAAAGCACTTCCACCAATCTAAAAAAATTCGAAAATATTTTATGAATTAAAAAAAGTAAAGACAAGGAGCCAAAACAGTTTATCGTTAAAATAAACAGAAATATTACCAAATATTAAAAGTTTATCATGTTAAACAATATTTGTTAAAAAAATCTTTGTAAAATAAAAAATATTATGGAATAATTTAGTGGAAATTAAAATGAATAAAAATTTATATATTTATTCATTGAATTTTATCTAATTAAATTATACTAATCCTTAAAGTGGCTATTATTAGAAAAATAATAATTCATTATAGAATATTAAACTTTTAATATTTTAAATTAAATATCTGAAATTTACCTAAAATTTTTATAACAAATTTTCGATAATTATTATCTGGATTGAAAATTAAAAATCAATAATTAAATTTTAATTTTTTTTCTAATTTTTTTGTGCATATGCTAGTATGCACATAATAAAAATATCTAAAAAAACTGTGCGGGATAATTTGACAAATATTAAACATTTTTATTTTTATTTTTGTTTTCAACTTTGATTTTGTGGATTTATTTTTAGCAGAAGGAAATTCATAAAACAGAAAAATTGACCCCAAATTTTACTAGGTGCATTATCATTCATTTTATAAGTTATTTTAATTTGATTTGCTTTGATATTCAATTTTTAAAAGCTTAATTATTACGAAAAATGAAAAATAATGAATACAGTGAAAACTAAGAAAATGAATATTAATAGAAAATCATTATGATTAAATTATACAAAATTTAAAATCTTATAAATACAAAAATATTTGAAAATTAATTTGCAAAAGTTTCATTCTTAAGGCGCGAACAAACAAAATTAATACCTTTAATGCATTCATCCATTATTCAATATATAAAACGTAAATAAATGAATTGGAACGCTGAATACAGAAAGGAAAATGCTTTTATAGTTATTAAATTAATAAATAATGAATAAATAGAATTTCGTATAATTTCATAATGTAAATGCTTCTTAACATGTCACATTATTTTGTCAGCCTATAGACAAAATTAATTATAATTAATTTTATTGATTTAAATAAAAAATGGATGAAATTAACTAAAAATATAATATATATAAATATAATAAGGAAAATACAAAAGAAAACCCAATAAGTTTTGAATTTAAATTTTTGATAATTTATAAATAGGGTTGTCAAAAATATGCAAATTCATATTTTTTTCCTAACTTCTCCATGCATAAATAGTAGGAAAAACACTTTCTTTTTTGAGTTTGCGTATAAAAATCGGGACTTTTATTTGCATATTTGGGTTTTTCTGCATATTTCATGCATTTTTTTTCCATTTATTGTACATATTTTCAGATTTTTTGCATATTTTGCCATTTTTCGCAGGGATTCTATCTGTCCTGATTTGTCAGATTTAACAAATCGCATCAAAAATGATTTGAAGCAATTTTGCAAAATGTCTTGGTTGTCGACCCCAAAATATGATTTTTTGGCCCGATGTTCTGATTTTGAAAATTTTTCGAGAGAAGCCTTGCTTTTTCGTCAAATATTTTCCGGTTTAATATCCCTTAGGAAAAAATTTGATTATGCCTAAAATTAAATCCAAATCAGAATGGATGCGCTAGTGGGTCAACAGTGAGCTACACTGCCTAAAACCTTGAGAAATTTTTGACTTGAAATTGCAAAAACAGCCGGTAAAATTTATGAAGAAAAAATTTTTTAAATTGTTTTGCACCAATTTTCAAGTTTTTTTGTGCATATTTGGTGCATATTTCACGTCTTTATTTGCATATTTGGTGCATATTTCAAGACTTTATTTGCATATTTATGCGCATATTTTGGCCATTTTTCATGCATATTTTTGACAGCCCTGCATATTATGATGGTTACTAATGGTAGAGAACCTTTTAAACAATCAAAAAAATAATAAATAAATTTTTCATTTTTTATATAAATTTAACAATATAATATAAATCTTGAGTATTATCTTATAAATTTACCAATATTTTTGTAAAATTAATTTAAAAAAATACCAAAAATTTTTAAATAAATGAAAGAAGACCGGGAATTTGAGACAAATAATTAATCCTTATAGTATACTGTAAGGCATTATTGGCTCAGCCAATCAGAGGGAGGGACCGCCCCTTCACATCTCTCCCAGAGCCTCTTCTAATGGCATCACTTAATTCTTTTCTTTCGCAAACATTTCAGTTGAACCCCCTCCCAACCAGTGCTGCACGCAACTGGATTTTCTCAGTTACGGAATTCCGTAATCCGTAATTACGGGGGTCCAAAAACCCCGTAATTTCCCGTAATTCGCAATCCGTAATTTTAAAAAATAATTTTTGTCAGAATTTTTGAAAGATTTTTTTAAATAGTGAATTAATAAATATCAAAAAAACAGAAGATTTCGGGGTGCATTCTTTATTTTTTATTTCAATTTTATAAAGAAATAATAATTTTGTGTCTGAAAAATTTATTTTTTTGAATATTTTGGGTTCAGTTTGGAAAATTTTTTCAAGTCTGATCATTATAATTGGATTTATGTATATAATTATATCAACATTGATAATAATCAATAAATAATTTTTGCCATTTCCAAGTAAAAATTTAAAAAACCATAAGGTAAAAACGGGTACATCCTAAATTTTTTGAAATTTAATGATTTTATTAAGAAAAATCGATAAACTTTTTTAAAAAGTGCCTAAATTATTTTTTAATATTTGTTTCTATAAAAACTTAAAAAAAGAATAATTTGTCAAACAAAAAGTAAGAAATTTAATCATATTATTTTGTTGAATATATGCATTTCCATATAATAAAAATCAGTAGAAGATGGGCTCCCGATCATTTCGACAGTGGACAATTGGAAAATTTTTCTTAGGAGTTATGCAATTCTTGCGGTTCTCGGCTACTCAATTTATAATCGCCCGCCGGTTCATTAATCAACAGAATACCTTTCATCTTGTTTATTAAAAAATAAAAGATTCTTTATCTTGACTTTAGACGGAATTACTTTTCTATTTTAATGCCTGATCAGACTTAAGTTCAATTTTCCTAAATATTCTTAATAATATTTTTTTATTGCTGCTAAAGCCATTTATACTAGTTAAAAATTTACTCGCTGGCATAATGTCCACTGTCCATTTGTTAAAAGATCATCTAAACAAAATAAATAAATAAATAAAATTGTTAATAAGGTTTGGAAGTGGTAATAATTAATGGATAGATAATACATAAATTAAATTTTTTCTATTTTTGAAAATTATAAAAGTTTCAAAGAAAAACATTATAATTACCCCACTTAACTATTAATAAGAAAAAATAAAGCAAATAAAAAAGTTTTCAAATTTGTGCATTTCTCAACAAAAGATTTGTAGGTATTGAACCGATGGAATGGGCAAATAATATTATTTTAATAAATAGGCTGATAGATTTTTTTGTGTTAACAAATTAAAACAAACATTTTTTATTCATAATAAAATGATCATTTACTCTAACAATAAAAAAATAAATAAATTCTTAATCAAAAGTGAAAAAAATTTGTAGAAATTTTCGTAATTTTTATTGCTTTTAATTATTTACATAGAAACAAACGGCAATTTAATACACTCCTACATTTGAAACTTTTTCGAACTTATTTTCGCCCCTATTTAGGTCCTATTTTGGACTTTTTCGCCCCTAAAAATCCGCGCCCTATTTATGCATTAGGTCGTTTTTTATGACTTTTGGAGCCTGCTGGTCTATTCACGCTTTCTAAGAATTTTTGCCCAAAAAATCATAATTATTTATATATTTTTATGTATATATTTATTACATAGTTTGAAATTTTTTGGTAATTTTTTGAAAGAAAAAAAATTTAGTTTTTATCTAATTGGTTCTTTTAATATCTTTATTATTAATTAAAAATAAAATCAATAAATACAAAAAAAAAAAATTTCGTTTGTCTGCGCAGCAGACAAACGAAATAACTCTTTTTTTTTAATTGGCTCAAAATAGCAAAATTTGATGAGTTTTTGGAAAGAATTTGTTAACAAATAGTAGTTTTCCAAGAATATACTTTGAAATCGCATAAATAATTTTATCGATGTTTTTTTAAAATAAATTATGTCAAAAAATAATGACAAATCGACTACATTTTTATTCATTTAATATTCCTGTTAATTACGAATTTTTGAATATTTAAATATTTAATTTAAATTTTAGTAAATTTTTACTCGTTCCTTTTTAACATACAGTAAAAAAAACTTTAATATTTTATAAAAGATTTAGGAGAGAATGAGTGGACAGGTCAGGAAAAGCGGCCGAGAATGACGGAAAAGAGGGATAGGAATTTAAGAATGGAAAGGGGGAGAGTAATAATTTGTTGAAAATTAATATTGAAATGGGCAGGAGCGTGTGATGGCAGCTTTGGTGCAATCGGTCGATGAGTTCATGGCCGGCATTCCAGTGGAGCAAAAGGAAGAGAAGGAGCAGCATTTGAAGAGCCCAACACCGGAGCCGAAGAGTCCACCGCCGGAGCAAAACCCATCCGAGAATGGAGAGTCGGAAGAGACTTTGTACTCAGAAGAGAGTGCCAACCAGCCAGGGCCAAGTCATGGTGCGCCTCAGATGCGAGGCAGGGGTCTAGGAGGCCCTGGGCGAAGAGGCCCTACGATGGGACCAGGCCAAAAGCAAAAGCGAGTCAATTATTTGGTTCGCCAACTCGGAAAGGAATTCCAAAGTGGGCCCAAGAGTTGCCATTGTTGGTCCTGTCAGCGTGGAAAGAGCTGGGATGGTCGCGGGGGACGAGGAGGCGGCAGCGGTTCGGGTCGCGGTTACGTTGGAGGACGCGGAGGATACGGATGCGCTGGTGGACGCGGGACACATGGACTTGGACGCGGGGCACATGGGCATTGGCGCGGAGCGCGCGGCACATACCATCATGGAGGACAAGCGCATCACTGAACGTGAGGCCGAAACTCAGGTTCCCTGCCTAAAGCGATACAACTCACTTAACTTTTTGCTTTGTTTCCTTATTATTTAAAAAGCGATCATTCTTTATTTAACTTTGCATTTCCACTTTTGCTTTTCATTTTAATAAATTGTCTTAAAAAGATCCTTGCTGAAACGTAACCGGGAAAAGTCCGGAGTTTGGGTACGGACACAACACAAAATAAGAACAATAGCCCGAAATAAGGACAAATCTTACAAATAAGGACATTTTTATTGTGTAAGATTTGGACCCTCCAAATAAGGACAAATCTTATAAATAAGGACAGATCGCACCCCTGTCCTAAAATGTGATTTTTTGGGCATGATTCTAATTTTGAAAAATTTCTAAGAAAGCCTGATAAAATTCCAATCCCTATTTTTCTCTCAATCGGATTGATCAATAATAGATATTAGATAAGCATTTGAACAAAACTTGGCATAAAATGTAAAAAATGTAAAAAAAAATTGGGTTTTAGCAAATCCCGATAATCCCGCGGGATCCCGAAAAAATCTTCGGGATTGATCGGGATCGGGATTCGGTCGGGATCCCGACTCGGGATCCGTCCTGTTCGTTTTTCCAAAATGTTCGGGATTGGTCGGGACCGGGATTCAGTCGGCATCCCGACTCGGGATCCCTCCGACCCCAGTTGTCCGGTCTCTACACTGTTGACCCACTCGTGGATCCATTCCGATTTGGATTTAATTTTAGGCATAACCAAATTTATTTTAAGGGATATTCAATTCGTTAAATATTTGACGAAAAATGGCAAAATATGCAAAAAATCTCAAAATACATATAAAAAATGGCAAAATATGCATGAAATATGCAGAAAAACCCAAAATATGCAAATAAAGTCCCGATTTTTATACGCAAATACCAAAAAGATGTTTTTCCTACTAATTAAACTATATGCATTTGCATATTTATGACAGCCCTGCTGGTGATTGATTATACGATGCTAATTCGATCATAGCTGTTGTTTATACACAAAGTCAACAATTCCTTGTGTTTGTTTTCCCGATTACGCAAAAAAAAATTCGCTCATATTCAAAGCTTAAAAAAATGCCAAAAACCGATCTTGAGGAAATTAGATGGATCTTCTGGTCTTTATAGAAAAAAACTACGAATTTCCAATTTCATTTTTCCATCGGTGTGCCTAAGCTGAGACAAAACAAATAAAAAATAATAATTTGCCATAATACACATATAAAAATAAGTTCTCTTAGCTTCAAGCCAAGCTAAAACATATTTCTCGTGCATTTCATGCTGTTTGCCAGTCCAGGAAAATATTCATGTACAAATATTTCGAACCCTCCCTAAAAATAATTATTAAATTTTTTACTTCTTTTTCCAATTATTTTCTCCGAAAAATAATAAATAATTTATAAATTGCGACGCAAATATTTAGTGATTATTGTGAAATTGATTAATTCCCCCCGGATTTCCTATGCGGAAATAAAAAATATTGGCTAAGGAGTAATAAATGGGTTGTTGTTTTTATTTAATGCATTCGTTCAGTCTTCGTTTTTTTTCTTCCTCCATTTTTTTTTTGTTTATAAATTACAATAAAATAATATAAAAATAAAAATTTAATTTTTTAGAATTTTAAATGTTTATTTCGAAGAATTTACTTTTCGTCTTTTTTGTTTCGGCACTTCAATTTCATTCAAATGCAAATCCAAATGGTATTATTTATGCTTATTTCAATAATAAAATTTTGGAACTTTTGTCAAGGACCCAAACACATATTAAAAAAATTATTTTTTAATTTAATAATTTGTTAGAAATATTTTCCAAAATCTTCAATATCTGGTGGATTCTTTTAAAAAATTTGAATAATAACACTTTAAATACACTGTTGGACTTTATATATTTTCACATATGTCCGGGTTTTTCTACATATATTACATATTTACTTGTTTTTCTACTTTTGGTGTTAACTAAGTTTTTTGCAAAAGTTTCTTGTGTTTTTTAGTGTAAAAATCTAAAAACCGATGGATTCTCACAATTCTTTTTTAGTTTTGTTCGGTGTTTTTTTGCTCCATTTTCCACTCAATTTTTTAAAATTCATTTATAAAACAAAATTTTATGGCTTTTTTGCAGACAATGCCACTTCCGTGTCATTTTAATGCATTCGAATCTCACATAAAAAATACTAACTCAAATTTTTTAAATAGATTTTTTTTTTTCATAAAAAAATGTTGCTTTAAATGTTAGTAAACATCCTAAGCAAATATTTTGTTAATTTTTTACATATTTATTTAGCACTTTTTCATATCTATTTTCTTTTTTTGTTACATATTTGAGGTTTTTGAGAATTTATAGGGAATTATTGGCACCACTAATAATGTGAACTTTAAAAATTCCCATCAATTTACAGTATCAATCAGCAATCCAGCGTTTGAAGCGGTAAAGAGCAGCGACCAATTGGCCACGCTGGTTGAAGCCGCCGTCGATATGGCCCACGAAGTTGGACTGATCAAACGTTTGTCGGACGACGACTCGCGGAAACGGTGCGCAAGTGATAGAACGGCGCAAGGACGACTGTTTAGGGCGTGGGTTCGATTCCCACTCAGTGCCGAACACTTTTGCCCATTTTAACGAAATCGATGCCACTTTGGGCGCTTAATTTGATTGATGCACAACTCCAAGTCAAATCTGTTTCAGAAGGAACAGCGATGTGGCTTCCATTCAGCCGATCAGTCTCTTCCCGTCCCCATTCCCACGGTCGGCTTACCAACAGGCGATGGATGTGCACACCGTACGCTTTTTTCACGAATAAATTGCAAACGTTGAAAATTTATTGATTTTCAAAAGCGGGTACAAATACAATTCATGGTCTGGGATTCGAACACAGCGTGGGGCCCCTGACCCAAACCCCGACCGACCTACACCCCCCGGCTAACCCGACCCATCACCCCGAGTCATGTGAAATCATATACCCCTAAGAATGGCATTTTAGGGAAAAAGAAAAATTTGTGCAAGTTTTAGTTTGGACGCCTAATATAGTTACTAGGGTTTTAAATTATATGGACTAAAAACGCGAAATATGGACATAAAATATGGACTAAAAAAGCACGAAATATGGACTAAAAAGATCAAAAATGGCCAAATATGGACCAAAATATGGACAAAAAAACTGCCAAAATATATGTTTTAAACCCTCAAAAATTTCAAAAAAGGTGTGTATATTCAATATTTGCTTAAATAAATTTAAAAATAAGATAAACAACAAAAAAATGGATTTAAAACTTAAAAATGTAAATTTTTTATTTTCGTCCGTTGTATAAAAAATACCTCCAAGTTTGCCAATTAAAAAAAAAATTCTCATTAAAAAAAGAAAAATTCGCAAAAAATGGTGAAATATTCATTAAATTGCCAAAATAACAACGAAAACGCAAATTTTTCGTATTTTTGGGGGTGTAATTTTTAAAAAATTCAAAAAAGTCGATCTTTAGGGGTGTATTTTTTGTTATTATTGCATTTTCCTTATCAAAATTTGTCAAAAATGGCCGAAATATGGACTAAAAATGCAAGAATGACGAACTATGGATTTATTCCAGAAAATCCCCAAAATATGGATTTATATGGACTAAAAACTTCACCAAATCAAAAAATTTTAACACAGAAATGCTATTTTTGAGCCTCTTTCTTCATTGCATGTGCGCAGAAAAAATATATTTAATCCATATAATTTACAATCCTAATAGTTACTATCTAACTATGTAATAATTTTCTTTTAAAAAAAATTTAATTGATCATTTTCAATGCCATGGAAATGCTAACTCTACTGATTACGCAAAAATTTTTATTTTAGGGGATGCAAAAACTGTACTTTCTCGTCTCTTGTGACTTCGACTTTTTGGTGAAAGCGACAGAAGGAATGGACAAGTCGAACAATTTATATGGTCGAATGATTGAAATAATGAAGGAAATTCATCGAGAAGGCCAACGGCAGCCGTACACTTTGTTTTTGACACGATCGGTCATTGGAAATATTTATAATTAAAAATATTTAAAATTTTAAATATTTTGTATAACAAATATTTTATAATTAATAGGGCTGCCAAAAAATATGAACAAAAAGTGGTCTAAATAAGTATGTAAAAAAAAATAATAACGAACTATATACAAAAACCACCAAGTATCTACCAAATAAATAAATAAAATTTAAAAAAAGGTTATTTTTTGGAAAAAAATTCCTCGTAGATGATGAAATAGGCACAAAATGCCATAAAAATGAGTTAAATAGGCTTAGAAAAAAATCACCTTTTAATATTTTAAAAGTTTCTTTTTGGTATTTTCAGGGGTACATTTTCAAAATTATTCTTTTACTATAAATTTTCAAAACTGTAAAAAAAAAAAATCTACAAAAATATTTCAAAAATTTTGGATTCATTTTTTAGGATTTACAAAAATTTGAAATCCTCAAAATATGTAAAAAAAAAAAAAGAGAAAATGTATGTGTCAGAAAAAATTGTAAGAAAATCAAAATATGTATAAAAAACCCTGAAATATGTAAATAAAAGTCCCGATTTTTGTTCGAAAACACAAAAAAGTGTTTTTCCTACTATTTATAGCATGGAGAAGCCAGGAAAAATATATGTATTTACATAAAATTGGCAGCCCTCATAATTAAAGAAATTATCAAGAAATTTGACTATATGATTTAAGGATTATATGGTGGACAGCACAACGGACGAAAGGGATGGGCAGCAGCGATTTGGCTTAAAGCAGGTAAATAATTGGAAGGCATTCATTTGATTAATGATGCATTTAATCGGGGAAGGGAGGAGGAATCATTACGGAAAAAAGACAAAAAATATATATACAAGGGAACATTTTTACTGCCAAAAAAGTGGCTAATTTAAATTAGAAATATTTAATTATCTTCTCAAAAATTTTAAATAGTGACCGGAAATGGGTCGGTGGAAAATGCGTCAGTGATCAGGATTTATTAAGGAAAGAGTACGGTAATATTATTACGTGAAATCATAAACGTTGATTGGTATGCAAGCAAGCTTACAACAATATATTTATTTTTATGGGTTACAGTAAATTTAAATTTTTTAATGAACCTTTAAAAAACTTAATTGAAAAAAATTCAGAAACAAAGTTTTTATACAATTCTGACCTTTTGTAATGCAATACTTAATGATACAGTATATTTTAAATGAGGCATTTTACACTGACGCTTTTTCCGGGAAATTAGTTCTCCGATAAAAGCTGAAAAAAAATTAATGAAATTACATATAACAATGAGGGTATAAATTTTTTAAATTAATTTTGCCAATTTAAAATTTCTCACAGGTTGAGATGAACATTGGCAGTGTGGTGGGCTCGGCGATGGGCCCCAGGACAGCCGAAATGCACCGCCGAATGCTGCAAAGGATGCGCATGGACACATCGGATGTGCCGGAAAATCGCGCATTTAACACATTGGCAAGGGGACTTTTCCAAGCCTGGTAAGTGAAAAAGGGAGCAGAAAAGCGAAAGCGTCACTCTTGTAAAAAGTTTTTTGGAATTTTCATTAAATGATATAATTATTGTTTCGCCGGTGCCAATTAGCAACCCGCTAATCCATCAATTATCTTAGAAATTTTCTTAGAAAATCTAAAAGTTCAAATCGTTCATTACGTGTTGAAAAAGTGACAAGAACTCATTTTTATAATTGTTCGATTTAACCCTAAAATCTGTTTTTATTAACTAATTCCCTCTCCTAAATAGGGCTAAATGTTACTGTATTTCATCATAGACAATCCCTGATCACGGACCACTAAAAATGTTGTGATTCACTTGATCCGTGATCATATACGCCCGCTCTGAGTTCAATTATTTTCACTTAATTAAAACCCTATTTAATTGACCATTTTTTGCTAGGAGAAAAAGTTCTGGACAAATTTCTTTTATCTTATGTTTATTACACAGATTTAAAAGCATTTATTTTTAAGGCTCCGATTTGGCGACCCGAATGCCGTGGTCGTTTTTGCCGTTCTCCAAGGGTCAATGCACCGTTTCGATGAGCGCGCCGTCGAATATGAGCTGCAGCGAATTTCTGATTGGCAAGTGAAAGTTGTGCGCTTATCGTCGAAAGAGGCATATTCAAAGTGAGTGAGTTGCCATCTCCCCGTCACCAAGGGCGTAGCCAGACCCTTGGCTTTGGGGGGGGCTGAAGTCAAAAATTCGATTTTTAGGGGTGTATTTTTCTTTTTTAAGTCGATTTTTAGGGGTGTATTTTTGGTTTTTTGAAATCCCGAATTATGGGGTGTATTTTACAAAATTTTTCGCCGTTTTTCGCCAAAAAATTAATATTTTTTGCCATTTTGGCCTCTATTTTTCAAAAATATGGTAAAATGGGGGTCCGGCGGTGCCGATAGGCGCCGCCGGGAAAATTTTTGAGTATTTTAATGCAATTTTGTTAAGAAAATTGCTTAAAATTTCAAAAAATTTACTGAAAATTTTTTACTTTTTGGGTTTCGGGGGGGGCTTTAGCCCCCTCAGCCCCCCCCCCTGCCTACGCCCTTGCCCGTCACATCCAGGGGAAGTGGCGGCGCCGGGTTTTTACCTATATTAAAAAATTTCATAGCCCTTCTTTGATTTTTTCCCTAATTAGAGAAACCATTTAATTTACTTCAAAAATAAAATTGACAAATTTTCTTGGAAAAATGCTTTTGCTTTTTGCTCGAATTCGGCTGTGCCACTTCACAGGTTGCAGCTTGACCCTAACGACTTCACTTTACGTTTGACCGCCGATGGTCGCGCGGTTGCGGTCGTTTACTCGCGCAGTGGACCTTTGCCGGAGTGGACTGAAGAGGAGTGGGAGGCACGGAAGAGAATTGAACGGTCGACGGCGATTGTAAGGAAAAAGAACAAAGCATTTTTAAATTAAAAAAAAAATTCTATTTGTACCTTCGCCTCAGTCCCTGTTCAGGTTTGTGCAAAGCCTTTATAAGTTTTGGTTTGGGTCGGCTTCATACATGCACAAGGCGTGTCTCAGGCCAAGGGCCACACGACGGACTATTGAGACAGTGGTTGGGGGCGGGGGGAAGTGAGTGTCATTTGGCCGAATTTTCATACGAAAGCCCAAATTTTTCTCCGGCACAACCCTAATTTTCCTTTTCACACCACATTCTTTGTGATGCGTTTTTCCAAGAAGAAAGTTAGCAAATTGTATTTTTTTTTCACCCCATTCCACCTCTTTAGCACCGGTTCACATACAACGAACGAGAGGGGCGAGTGCCCGAGGCTTCTTACGACGAGCGGGGGGGGGGGGGGGGGTCTCGAGACATCCCTTGTGCATGTATGGTCGGCTTTTTTTTTTTGTAAAAACTTTGGTGGTCCAACTATGAAGAAGGCGCCACTATTTAATTATAAATGTTTATTTTAAGAGTTAATTTTGCCCTTTTTTTTTGCGATTATTTTTTTCTTTTTAGAAAACTTCGACAGTGTTTAGCGCTTTGAGCAGTTCTAAACGGGTGCAACAGGTGATTGTTGTTCATTTGCTTTTTGCATCCTTTCAAATGTTGCACATTTTGTTTGAAGTTGTTGGCCCAGCCCGGGATGATCGAACGGTTTTTGCCCGAACCGAAAGACCGGCAAATGGTGGAGGCAATTCGGCAAACTTTCGTCGGCCTTTGGGGGTTGGAAAATGAGGACAAACCGACGCAAAAGTTGATCCAGGTAAAAAATGCACAAAATTAATTAAAAATCATTTTTTCCAAAAATGACCAAAATTGCGTCAAACTTCGAAATTTCTAGATAAAATAATGGGGCATTATTCCATGAAAACGAAAATACACCCCTGAGAATCGACCCCCTAAAAGATTTGGCTTAATTTTGTTACTTTTTGGATAAATTTTACGATTTTACGCCCTAAATTTGAAACTTTTCGGCAACTCTTTCCCATTTTACCATTTTGGCAGTTTTTAGCATCCAAGAATCGTAGACATGGTTATAATAGCATTAATTGGGAAAATTTTAAAATATTGGAATTTTTATATCTTTTTGCAATCGAATTGAAAAGAAAATATTTTTTTAATATTGTAAATTTCAATCTTTACTTTCGTGAGATATTTAATTTTATTTTTTGAAAAATTAAGAATAATTTTTTCAGGGCCCATTCGATTCGATACCCGGTTGAAAAACTTGGACCCGGATTGACTTAACTGTTTCCTTTTTCTTCATTTAAAATAAGAAAATTTACCTACAATTATTTAACTAATTTTTTCAATTTTATAAAATTTTTCTTTACTTTTTAAATTTTATTAAGCATGCTATCGACAATCCCCATCTTTATGTGTTGAAACCGCAAAACGAAGGCGGAGGACACAATTATTTTGATGATGAACTTAAAGAAAAGCTGCTACAATTCACACGCGAAGAGCGAGCAGCACACACACTGATGCAACGTATTTGGCCAGTGACAGCGAAGGTAATTAAAATGGGAAACCACGCATTAATCAATTAATTCAATGCTTGGGCGTTACTCAGAAAAACATAAAAAGGGCTAAACCTTTTTGGAAAGTTTACGAAATTTTTTGAAATTGTGTAGGATGGTAAAGAACATTAAGGGCAACCTTTGGTGCTTTTAGCAAAGTAATTAAT
>SIJG01000075.1:185420-197643 GCA_023374025.1 Heterodera schachtii | reverse complement strand
ATTTAGCAAAAATTTATTCCTTAAATAAACGAAAAATGCATAAATTGGGCTAGACTCGCAAAAATCGATAGATCAAAGGGTTGGATTAATTGAATGGTTCCCAAATGGGCGGTTCCACAACATAATTTAAATCTAAATTACATACAACACAATTTCGAATCTAAATATATAATTAAGCAACAGTTTTACATTAGCAGTCTCGCTTTATCGGCTAACGAAACATTCTTGAGTTTTAAGTTTGTTTGAATAAGGCTTCAGACTGATAATAAAAATACAATATTAAATCCAATCTGAGATGTGACTGCGAATTGTAAGCTCAGCCAACTCTGGTGATTTATCATCATTTTGCTGATTTGAAGGGGTCAATGATGATTTTTTCTTTTTGAAATGATCATTTCAAAGCGCAAAATTGACTTAAAATGCAATTTTTCAGTGAAAATCAGTTAAAATGGTCAAAATTTCCATTTTTCTCCCGGCGGTGCCGACTTTTTTTTTCATAAAAATTGGCTCAAAAAATTTCAAAAATTGCGCATTTTGATGAAAATCTGTTAACTTTTACTCAACTTGTGCTGTTAGCCGTCGTCTCATTCCGTCTTTCAGCTTCCACTGGTGGCAAAAGTTTTTATTTATTTTAAAAATGTTCCTTCAAAATCTGTCAAAAGTTCACCATTTTATGGCCTTGAAAATTTCCACAGAATCCTTATTCTGTGGTTAACCCTCAAAATATTTGACGTAAATTGGTATTTGTTTTAAGAAACTGCTAATGATGGAGTGCAAGCAACTCATCAGCTGGCATTGGTACGAAGATCAAACGAATTGTCACCGCTGGGCTGCTCTTCACTTCCCTGGCCGCGGGTGGGGCGGAAGCGATTGGCAAAGCTCAGGGAGGAAATGCCGCGAGATTGGTGCCATCCGTGGTGAGCCGAAGTGACAAAAATATCAGTGTGGGCGAAGTGACAAAAATATCAGTGTGGGCGAAGTGACAAAAATATCAGTGTGGGCGAAGTGACAAAAATATCAGTGTGGGCGAAGTGACAAAAATATCAGTGTGGGCGAAGTGACAAAAATATCAGTGTGGGCGAAGTGACAAAATATTAGTGTTCGTAATAATTAAATTTAATTATTATTTAAATATTATTCGCTAAATAATAAAGCATAACTTAGCTTAAACTTAATCAAATATATTCATCTTGGTATTAGAATGTAGCTCTACATATTCTCTACTACTTATGTAATTTTAAAAAAAATAGTAAATGTTTACAAAAAGTTGTGACCAAAAACTTCCAAAAAATTTAGACGCAACAATTTTGACCCTAACTTTTGAAATTCAATAAATTTTTTCGAAATTAACAATAATAGAGAAATCTTTGGGCTATCTAATTATATAAATAAAATTAAAATTGGTTATTTCTGAAAAAAGTTATGAAGTAATTAAGTGTTATATTTTTATGGTCTTCCAAAAAATGTAAGGTCGTTTAAATGCATGAAAATGATTCAAACATTCAATTAACCACATTACATTTGATATGAAAAGATAACCCAAAGATTTCTCTATTATTCAGTTAAATTTCGAAAAATTCATTGAATTTCAAAAAAGTTAGGGTCAAAATTGTTGCGTCTAAATTTTTTGGAAAGCTAAGTTATGCTTTATTATTTAGCGAATAGTTAAATAATAATTAAATTTAATTATTACGAACACTAATATTTTGTCACTTCGCCCACACTGATATTTTTGTCACTTCATCCTAGCACCGTGCCATCGCATGGCGGGATCCTAAAAAAATCTTCTGGATCGATCGGGTTTGGTCGAGGTCCCTCCGAGCCCAGGAAAAGACAAGGGTTAATCTCGGGTATCTGAAATTCACTTAGAAGCCAAGGGATGACACTGAGATTATCGAACAACATTGATAAATAAAAAACATTTTTTTTAAATTATAAATTCAAAAAAAATTTCAAAATATTAAAATTTTTATTTACTTTTTTTCTTAAATTATTTCTATGTTACGATTAAAATCCAATTATTTAATAATAAAATTATTAATTCATTTAATAATGACTAATGCTTTAGCTTTATCTAAAAAAGATTCAAAAACAATATTTAGTTAAATTGTGGAAGGAATTGTTTATAAAAATGAACAAATTAAAAAAGGATAGAATAAAAGACTAAAACTAAGCATCCATTCTTCCTTCCTCCGTTAGATCCATCCATGGCCCTAATGATGTCGTGGGTCGGGTCCACCCGGGGACACTCGCTAAATGGCATAATAAAAAGACAATTACTGAAGCCAAATTCCTACCTTAGGCTCTTTGTCCGTCATTTTCTCAGCAAGTTCGCGTAGGTGTGCCTTCATTTTTTCTACTCGAGTTGCCCCCTTTTCAAATTGCGCAGGAGGAGGTGGTGGAACCTGGTAAAAATGAGTTTATCGCGGTAACTTGGCACAATTAGTGTCCCTATTAATTTGTATACCATTGCGCGATTTGTCACATGCGATGGCACCAACCCGGCGGCATTTCCTCCCTGAGCATTGTTTCGCCCAATCGCTTCCGCCCCACCCGCGGCCAGGGAAGTGAAGAGCAGCCCAGCGGTGACAATTCGTTTGATCTTCGTACCAATCCCAG
This sequence comes from Heterodera schachtii, assembly GCA_023374025.1. Lineage (NCBI taxonomy): Eukaryota > Metazoa > Nematoda > Chromadorea > Rhabditida > Heteroderidae > Heterodera > Heterodera schachtii. The sequence goes on along the minus strand of SIJG01000075.1, from coordinate 195,024 downwards.
CTGATGAGTTGCTTCCATTCCCATCATTAGCAGTTTCTTAAAGCCAATATCAATTTTAAGTCAATTGTTTTGAGGGTTCACCACAGAATAAGGATTCTGTGAAAATTTTCATGGCGACAAAAGAGTGAACTTTAACACAATTTGAAGGAATATTAAAAAGTTATTTCAATATTTTACTTTTACCACCAGTGGAAGCCGAGAGGCTGAATGAGATGACGGCCAAAAGCACAATCAGAAGGATTTTGAAAATGTTAGGCATATTTTTCAGAATCTTTTAATATTTTATTACTGTTCCGGCGTTAATTTGGATATTTTTCTGTTAAAATATGGGCACTATTTATATACAATTTCTCTATTTTTCTTGTCTCGTTGGAAAACAAATTGGTTTCCGATTTGTTGATGTAATTAGTTTTTTATATTTCTCTACTTTCCTCCAGTATAATTAAAAAAATGTTTTTAAAATTAAATTTCAGAATTAGATTTTTCTACTTTCGTGTAATTGTTATTTTTTTGCCATTTTTTGTTTTTAAATTTTTTATTTAATAAAAATTCATAAAAATTAATCTAAAAAATTGCGGAGGAAAATTTATGAAATTTTTTTTTAAATTCTATCTATGAAGTAATTTATGGTATCTGAAATTCACCTAGAAGCCAAGGGATGACACTGAGATTATCGAACAACATTGATAAATAAAAAACTTTTTTTTTAAATTATAAATTCAAAAAAAATTTCAAAATATTAAAATTTATATTTACTTTTTTTCTTAAATTATTTCTATGTTACGATTAAAATCCAATTATTTAATAATAAAATTATTAATTCATTTAATAATGACTAATGCTTTAGCTTTATCTAAAAAAGATTCAAAAACAATATTTAGTTAAATTGTGGAAGGAATTGTTTATAAAAATGAACAAATTAAAAAAGGATAGAATAAAAGACTAAAACTAAACATCCATTCTTCCTTCCTCCGTTAGATCCATCCATGGCCCTAATGATGTCGTGGGTCGGGTCCACCCGGGGACACTCGCTAAATGGCATAATAAAAAGACAATTACTGAAGCCAAATTCCTACCTTAGGCTCTTTGTCCGTCATTTTCTCAGCAAGTTCGCGTAGGTGTGCCTTCATTTTTTCTACTCGAGTTGCCCCCTTTTCAAATTGCGCAGGAGGAGGTGGTGGAACCTGGTAAAAATGAGTTTATCGCGGTAACTTGGCACAATTAGTGTCCCTATTAATTTGTATACCATTGCGCGATTTGTCACATGCGATGGCACCAACCCGGCGGCATTTCCTCCCTGAGCATTGTTTCGCCCAATCGCTTCCGCCCCACCCGCGGCCAGGGAAGTGAAGAGCAGCCCAGCGGTGACAATTCGTTTGATCTTCGTACCAATCCCAGCTGATGAGTTGCTTCCATTCCCATCATTAGCAGTTTCTTAAAGCCAATATCAATTTTAAGTCAATTGTTTTGAGGGTTCACCACAGAATAAGGATTCTGTGAAAATTTTCATGGCGACAAAATAGTGAACTTTAACACAATTTGAAGGAATATTAAAAAGTTATTTCAATATTTTACTTTTGCCACCAGTGGAAGCCGAGAGACTGAATGAGATGACGGCCAAAAGCACAATCAGAAGGATTTTGAAAATGTTAGGCATATTTTTCAGAATCTTTTAATATTTTATTACTGTTCCGGCGTTAATTTGGATATTTTTCTGTTAAAATATGGGCACTATTTATATACAATTTCTCTGTTTTTCTTGTCTCGTTGGAAAACAAATTGGTTTCCGATTTGTTGATGTAAATATTGTTTTTGAATCTTTTTTAGATAAAGATAAAGCATTAGTCATTATTAAATGAATTAATAATTGGATTTTAATCGTAAAATAGAAATAATTTAAGAAAAAAAAGTAAATAAAAATTTTAATATTTTGAAATTTTTTTTGAATTTATAATTTAAAAAAAAAGTTTTTTATTTATCAATGTTGTTCGATAATCTCAGTGTCATCCCTTGGCTTCTAGGTGAATTTCAGATACCATAAATTACTTCATAGATAGAATTTAAAAAAAAATTTCATAAATTTTCCTCCGCAATTTTTTAGATTAATTTTTATGAATTTTTATTAAATAAAAAATTTAAAAACAAAAAATGGCAAAAAAATAACAATTACACGAAAGTAGAAAAATCTAATTCTGAAATTTAATTTTAAAAACATTTTTTTAATTATACTGGAGGAAAGTAGAGAAATATAAAAAACTAATTACATCAACAAATCGGAAACCAATTTGTTTTCCAACGAGACAAGAAAAATAGAGAAATTGTATATAAATAGTGCCCATATTTTAACAGAAAAATATCCAAATTAACGCCGGAACAGTAATAAAATATTAAAAGATTCTGAAAAATATGCCTAACATTTTCAAAATCCTTCTGATTGTGCTTTTGGCCGTCATCTCATTCAGTCTCTCGGCTTCCACTGGTGGCAAAAGTAAAATATTGAAATAACTTTTTAATATTTCTTCAAATTGTGTTAAAGTTCACTATTTTGTCGCCATGAAAATTTTCACAGAATCCTTATTCTGTGGTGAACCCTCAAAATAATTGACATAAAATTGGCATCGACTTTAAGAAACTGCTAATGATGGGAATGGAAGCAACTCATCAGCTGGGATTGGTACGAAGATCAAACGAATTCTCACCGCTGGGCTGCTCTTCACTTCCCTGGCGACGGTGGGGCGGAAGCGATTGGGCGAAACAATGCTCAAGGAGGAAATGCCGCCGGGTTGGTGCCATCGCATGTGACAAATCGCTTAATGGTATACAAATTAATAGGAACCTATTTATGCCAAGTTACCACGGTTCGACTGCAACTCATTTTTACCAGGTTCCACCACCTCCTCCTGCGCAATTTGAAAAGGGGGCAACTCGAGTAGAAAAAATGAAGGCACACCTACGCGAACTTGCTGAGAAAATGACGGACAAAGAGCCTAAGGTAGGAATTTGGCTTCAGTAATTGTCTTTTTATTATGCCATTTAGCGAGTGTCCCCGGGTGGACCCGACCCACGACATCATTAGGGCCATGGATGGATCTAACGGAGGAAGGAAGAATGGATGTTTAGTTTTAGTCTTTTATTCTATCCTTTTTTAATTTGTTCATTTTTATAAACAATTCCTTCCACAATTTAACTGAATATTGTTTTTGAATCTTTTTTAGATAAAGCTAAAGCATTAGTCATTATTAAATGAATTAATAATTTTATTATAAAATAATTGGATTTTAATCGTAAAATAGAAATAATTTAAGAAAAAAAGTAAATAAAAATTTTAATATTTTGAAATTTTTTTTGAATTTATAATTTAAAAAAAAGTTTTTTATTTATCAATGTTGTTCGATAATCTCAGTGTCATCCCTTGGCTTCTAGGTGAATTTCAGATACCATAAATTACTTCATAAATAGAATTTTTAAAAAAAATTTCATAAATTAATTATGGGTACTGCAACTCGAAACTAAGCCCATTTTTGGAAACGCAAAGGTCGATTTTGAAGCCCGAAAAAGCGAAGCTACGAAAATTTTTATCCCGAGAAATATAACAATGATAAAAATTTGCTTACGTATCGAATCTAAATCAATAAAATGAATTTTTTGGTCAATGGCATAGTAACGAATATTTGGTAATGCTGCTCGAGACCGAAATTTCCCGAGGCTCGAGACCAAGATTAACCCTTGTCTTTTCTAGAGTCGAGGCTCGAGACTGACGTTTCAACAAAGTCCAAGAAAATTATTTAAAATCAAAAAATTATCATAGAGACTTTCTATCAATTTTTTACTTTTTATTGAGGCATTCTTTTAAAATAAAAATTTTGCATTATTTCGTTCGTTTATTTTTATTGGCTTTTATAAAACATTAACATAACAACAGAAGGAAGACTTTGTCATTTTATCTATGAATGTCTATTCTTTCGGGAGTGAGTTCAGAATTTCATTAATTCTGAGGAAATTTGGGCCTGGCGGGCGGTGTTAAATGAATTGGGATTTCTTCAAAAAAAAAATCAAAAATATTTGAAAAGTGTCAAAATATTAGACCAAGAGAGTGTTTTTTCAAGTGCAACCTTTCACCCATTCAATGCCAAAACCGATTATTGACCACCTTCAACTACCAACACTTGATAATAGGCAGAAGCTGATTGATCTATTCATGCGCATAAATAATTCCTCAACAGATATTTTAAACCATCGACTTAATATTTCCTTTTACCGAATTAACACAAAAAATAATTTCAATATTTTGTTTTAATAATTGTCTGATCATCCATACATTTATCATTTATTCTACGACACACTTTTTCAAATTTTGACAAAAACCTTTTAAGTTTAATACATTTTTTGAAAAATTTTTGAGAAAAAACAACTCTTAGTTCTATCGAACGATAAAAAATATTATTTCGTACTGTCCCCGGTTCGTCGGCCATCACAATTAAATTGGATTAGAGCGACTCAAGAAATTTTTTTGCAGTTGCTTTAAATTTTTGGTCCAATTTTAAAAATTGCACCAATCGAAGTTCTTCTCATCCTATTACTTCAAATTCATCCGCAATTTTTAAATTATTTTTCTGAATTTATAATAAATAAAAAAATATAAATAAAAAAAGGCAAAAAGAAAATTACACGAAAGTAGAAAAATTATATTTAATTGAGAAAATTAATTTAAACCAGTTTTGTTAATTATGCTGAAGGAAATAAGAGCAATATACAAAAATTAATAATAATATCAACAAATCGGAAACAATTTGGAAAAATAAGAAAAACCTAAAGCCATATTTTTAATAGATAACTTTAGACAAAAAGGCCTTCTATTTGGTTTCTAATAAAATAATTAACGATCAAATAGAATAGGAAAAATATTAGAGCCCGGAATTTAAAAGTACCCGATTATTTCAAAATTTGTGGAACGGTGAATTTATAAAATAAAAAATTGTATAGTCTTCTATTTTAGCTTGCGATACTTTTAATTTTAATTCCATAACATTAAAAACAAACTTTTTAACCTCAGACTAGATTATGTATTAGAGTTGATAAAAATGATGTCTCCATTTTTAAGGAATTTTAAACATGTAACAGGCGGTTGGGCTGGAGACCCTAAAAAGGTTCATCAATCTGAGTTTTTACTTTTTGATGCGCTATTTTTCAAAATCTTTCTGGTGGGTGTTTTTGAAATTTTTCAAATTGTTTGTCAATTTCACTGGCGAATTTCAGGGACCTGGCCGCTCTGTCTGCCCCGTGTCCGATCTCTAGTTTCTAATGCAATAATTTCGTGCGAAATATTCGTGAAAAAACATTAAAAATATATAAAGTATGGGCCTTGGTGACAAAGATACGTCAAATACCAGAAAGTTTAAATCTCACTTTTCAACATTATATTTCTTTTCAAATATTTGATAGCTTAATTTATTAAAACAAAATAAATGTAGAAACAAATATATGTTGAAAGTAAAATGGATTAAAAATGCGGAAATATTGAAGATAATACTTAAAAATGAACAATTATTAAAGGAGATTGAAAATTATAATATTATGCCGCAAATTCAAATTATTCCATATTTATAAAATTGTCCTAACTTCGTTTTTTATATGAAAAATGTCTAAAACTGCGAAATTTAAGGAATTTACCTTGTAAAACGACGCATTCCTTGTAAACATCGTCATCTTAGATTGACTTAAAAACCTTTATAATTTACAAAAAAAAAATAACATTAAAAGATGATCAAGATGTTTCGAATAAAAATTACATAATTTAATCTCTTCTTATTCAGCAATTTTTAAAGAAAAAAGCAACTAATCAGGATTGAACAACACAAATTTTGTTTAAAAATTACTCTAATTTGTAAAAGAAAACTGCGAAATTTGGCTAGGCAATTAATCGCAAATTATTGACGTTCAATTTCAAATGTATTAATTATTTGCAGTATTTTTGCAGTCTCCCCTTTTATTTTCTTCAAATTCCTTCACAATTTTGTCATATTTGGTTTTTATGATTAATTTTAAAATCAAAAAAAGTCAAAAAAAGCAGCAGGATTTTAATATGTAACTTTTGACAAAAAAAAAAGCCTTTTCTTTGTTTTCTAAAATTTTCAAAGTATTTTACTAGGCTATATTTTAAAAATTCTTAACCAAGTAAAAGGTGATTTCAAAGATGTTTTTGGTATATTTTTCTTTGCTTGAAAAAGTTATTCAATGATTTCATCAAAATCTTTTTTCATGTCATTTTACATTGTTTTAGAACATTTTTGGAAAGGGGCTATTACCAATTTTTGCGTCGCGCATTTTTCAAAATTTTTTGTGAACATGGGGGGCCCGGTGGTGCCGATAAGCGTTCGCCGGGGAAAATTTTGAAAATTTCACTGCGTTCGGAAATCGGAAAAGTCGGAAATTTGTAATGATAAAAATTAAGTTAGAAGTTTTGTCATTTTGCAAAGAAATTTAGTGCCAAAAAAGCTATTTTTACAACACAAAAAACGAATAAATTTTTATTAAACAAAAATCTCCCATTACTAAACCATAAAAACACCAAAATATTTTTTTATTTGCCAAAAATCCAAAAAATTTATGTGCTAAAAAGTCAGATTGATTGAAAAAAAGAAGATAAAAAGCTATTTTTGAGATTTCCATGAGACAAAATATTCATGAAAAAGCACTAAAAATAGTAAATACGGGCCTTTGTTATAAAAATACGCCAAAAATCAAGCAGTTCTAATTGATTTCACTTTTTAAATTTAAATTTCTCCATTTCTTTTCGAAAAATTTATTAAAATAAAATAAATGTAGAAATATATGTTAAAAGTAAAATGGATTAAAAATGCGGAATATTGAAGATAAAAACCTATTTTGCCACTTTATTGGTTTAATTGATATTAAGACAACTTTTTGTCATTATTAGATTTCCTGGAATAAAAATTTTCGAGTCTTCGCTTTTTGGGCTTCGAATTTCGATCTTTGGATTTCCAAAAATGGGCTTTGTTTCGAGTATTTTATTCTTTTTGTTGATTAAAAACAATATTTTTCCAAAATTTACCTAAACTATTTATTTTTTAAGATTTTAAATGTTCAATTTTAAATTATAAAATAATTGAAGTAAGTAAATATGAAATTTTCAAAAAATTAAAAATAAAAAGTGGCAAAAATAACAATTACACGAAAGTAGAAAAATTATATTTATTGAAAAATTTTTATTTCTAAGAACATTTTTGTCAATTATGCTGGCGGAAATCAGAAAAATTACAAAATCGTAAACCAAGTAATTTATTTTCTAATTTTCCAACGAGACAAGCAAAAGATAGCAAATGTATATAAATACTGCCAATATTTCGAACAGAAAACAATTCAATACAACGCGGCACAGTAATAAAATATTAAAAGATTCTGAAAAATATGCCAAACATTTTCAAAATACTTTTGATTGTGCTTTTTGCCGTCATCTCATTCCGTCTCTCGGCTTCCACTGATGGAAAAAGTAATTAATTACATATGGAATATATGCTTAAATTTATTTGAAAAGAATGTTCCTTTAAATTGTGTCAAAATTTCACCATTTTGATGGCCATAAAAATTTTCACAGAATCCTTATTCTGTGGTGAACCCTCAAAATAATTGACGTAAATTGGTATTTGCTTTAAGAAACTGCTAATGATGGGAATGGAAACAACTCATCAGCTGGGATTGGTATGAAGATCAAAAGAATTGTCACCGCTGAGCTGCTGCTCTTCACTTCCCTGGCGAGGGGTGGGAATTCCCTTTTCAGTTACCTTGGTGGCGACGCGGCACCAATCAGGGCTGGCCGTGATCACGGATCACGGCTCACGGAAATCACGGGGTTTTTGGGGTGCCGTGATCTCGGATCACGGGTCACGGATTTTTTCAATTTTTCCGTGATTTTGATCCGTGATTGGCATTTTATATAAAGAATTTTTATTGAGACGAAAATAGGAAATGGTGTGAGAAGAGAAAATTTTTGAGAAAAAATTAAATAAATAAATTCATTTCTTTTATGGAACTACACATTTATGTGTAGCTTAGTGGTTAAGCCTTCCATCTTTCATTGTTTTACCCTTGGGTTCAATTCCCCATTATGGATAGGAGAATTTTTATATTTTCTTTAAATTATTTTAATTGAAATTCAATTAAAATTTTTTTCCGTTATTTTTTAAAACAGCATAAAACCCATAAATTTACATATGTTGAACATTTTTTGGACAAAATCTGTTAATAAATTCACACAAAATGTCAAAAATTTTCACGGCGGCGCCTATCGGCACGAAACTTTGACCCCAAAATGGCAAAAAATAGCCCTTTATTTTCTTCAAAAAATACTCAAAAACATAAATTTGGTTATTTTTTGGAAAAAATCTGCTAAAAAATCGCATTAAAAATTACAATTTTTTTCCCGGTGGCGCCTATTGGCACCACCTGCCCCTTGTACTCGAAGTTTTTTGAAAAAGCACGCCGCAAAAAAAGAGCGTTTATCTATATAGTTTGGTTTCTTTAAAATAATACCTTTTTTTATTTTTCCAGCAATTAAATTCCGTTTTTTGTTAAAAAATTTAAATAAAAAAATCATTCAGAAAAATTTTTTACAATCACGGATCACGGCTCACGGAAATCACGGGGTTTTTGGGGTGCCGTGATCACGGTTCACGTGTCACGGATTTTTTTGGAAGCCCCGTGATCACGGCTCACGGAATTCCGTGATTGGAAATTCAGTCACGGCCAGCCCTGGCACCAATCCTCCTTGTCGTCCTCCCAGCAGGTGGAGTGTCCCACGGCCTTCAACTCGGCCGCCTTCCCCGCGGCTGCTAGCACCATAAGGCGCTTCATCTGCCTCCGGGTGTAGGTTTCGGGGTCGGGCCCGCTGTGCAGGGTCCACCATGATTTGGCATTCAACACTTTTGCCTTAATCAACCGGGATTTTTTTTTCAAGAAAAAAACAATATCTGATAAAATAACATGAAACAATTATTTGAAAAATTTTTCCATTTGTTCAAAATTTTAAAAAAAATTGCTGAAAGTCAAATTGTTTTCAAATTTTTTAGGAATGAAAACGACATGGGGGGTGTGATGAAGTGCACCCGGACATCCCGCCTTGAACAAACCTTTAAAAACTTCCTTGGGCTGTTACTCCACGTTATTTTGGCGTGGCCCGCCTCATGAGAGGCCGTCCCGGCGAGGTTTTGGCGGCCCGTCCTGCGGGAAGTTTTGGCCAACTGGTCGAACTTGCGCTCCCACTGGCGGAGTGCATTTTGCACCTTCTTTTTATTTTTTTTACGGCCGGCATAATATTTTGCCAAAGTTTTGTTTGCGCTAAATGCTTTAAAATATAATTATTACTAACAAAATGAAATTATTGCTTAAAATGCCATAAAGAATTAATTCCTGCTAAAAAGATAAAGCATCTTAATAATAATATAAACTTTTTGGCGTTTTGTTTATTGTTTTTCAAATTCAGATGCTGCTACGATGGGTGCCAAATCCGAAAGAGGTCAACTGCGTGCCGTCAAGACGGCGTGCCAGCCAATTCAAGAAGCCGTGACGGAATGATTGGATCGGCGTG
>SIJG01000075.1:162974-180360 GCA_023374025.1 Heterodera schachtii | reverse complement strand
CTTAAATAGTCGATCATTCCCTCCCTCCTGGTCTTTTCCCTCTTTCATTTTAAATTGTTATTTTCCTCCGACCCAAATTGTCCTTCGCATTTTTATTTATTGTTCGTCAATAAACATTTATTATTGATCGTGTTCCTTAAACCCTCGGACCGAACAATAACATAAAAATAATTTCTCAAAAGATTTTATAAGCTTTAGCTGATTCTTATTTTAAGGAATTGCCAATTATTTTTCCGTTTTTTTTTTGTTTAGACATATGCTTAATTAAAGTTTCACTTTTAAATGATCACTTTCGGCCTTAGAAAAGCATAAATCAAACCCATTCATTTTTTGGTTGAGGATTAGGTTGCTTTTCCCAAAGTGCCGTTGTGCGAGTAAAGAAAATGCCGTCCGTTCCCATTCACTAACAGAGGAGGGCATTAAGCCACTCAAATTAACCTAAGGAAAATCAAATGGATAGATTAATGCCAATTAATCTGAGAGAAGAGAAACAAAATGGGCAGAGAAATCATGGCATATAAAAGCACAAATGATAGATGCCAAAGCCATTCACCAAAATCCAAATTAACACTAAATTCTATTTTGCTCCCTGAATAATTTATTTATTTATTTACCCTTTTTTATTCTAAAATATAATTAAAATTTAATTAGCTTCTGCTTCTCCTTTGTTTGGACTATTGCATTTCTCATTGTGAATGTCTTCATATTTAAACTCATTCACATGATTGTAAATGCGCTGGTTTGACCATGGAAATAAATGTGCGCTAATTAACTAATTACCCAATTAGCATTCCCTAATTCGACGTAATTCACCAGCATTTTGGTTTGACATCAAAAACCACTCATCAGAATATCAAGACATTGTCATCATCAGCAGGGCTTCTTTTTTATGTAAGAAAAACAAAATCGCGAAATATGTAATTAAAATTTAATTTTTGATATCTCATTTTTGTAAAAAAATACCGATTTTTTAGGGATAAATTTTCAAAAAATTTTTTTTTTAATTTTTCACAAGAAATTTCTATAAATTCTCTAAAATCTTCTAAATATGTAAAAAAAAATGAAAAAACGTACGAAAAATTGCAAAATATGTCTGAAAAAGTCCAAAATATGTACATATGTAAATATGTAGAAAAAGCCCGAAATATGTAAAAATATGAAAATAAAAGCCCCAACTTTTGTTCGCAAACAAAAAAAAGTGTTTTTCTTACTCTTCAAACGCAGGAAAAAATATGTATTTACATAAAATTGGCAGCTATATTGATAATATGTATACCGTATTTGCTCTTTTTATATGCCAGTCTCCATTAATCTGCCGGTCTCCAATTATATACCCCTTTCTAACTAGGTTGAAAAATAATCTCCCAGTCTCCATTTATGTGCCGGGAGGGGGGGGGGGGTAAATAGAATTAATAATTTATTTGGTACATTTTCCAAAAAGATTAAAATCAATTCAACAGTAAAAGGGGCTAATAAATGAACAATTCGTCGTCATCTCCGACTCCATCCAGCCCTGCATCATCATCAGATAAGCCTGCTTCTTCGTGATCATTTCGTCCATCTTTTACCGTTTCAGTTGTCCTAAACTCGCGCAAAAATTTGGTCCCTATCGGTCCAAAAAAGACAATTTTTGAAATTTTTTGCACAAAAAATGATCTTGGATTAGTGTATCTGGGATGCACGAACCTCCCATTCTTTACAATTGGCATGTTCTGATTGTGTGTCATTAGATAAAATGACAAGAATCCTCAGGGACGGTCCCGCGGGGTACGTACCCCCCCCCGCCCAAGGCCCATCCGCACCCGAAATTTTTTAAGGAAAAAATAGTATTTCTGCTGGAAATTTTAGCTTTTCCCTGCTGGTACCCCCCCCCCCCCTCCACCCAGACCTAGCCTCAGCCAAGTTTTTCATAAAATTTCGCTAATTTATTTTTTTAAAAATCTTGTTTAGGGTAAACCGCCGTGAAAAAAAAGTGGTGTGAAAAGCAAAAAAAAAAAAAAGGTCGTCGCCCGGGGAGAGGTACCCCCCCCCCAAGCAAGCCGAAATCCTGGGACCGTCCCTGAGAATCTTATTTATCTATTTTCAAATTTCCGGGATTAGAACTCGTAGAATTATCGGCCAAAATTGTTTTGAAAATGGGAAATGATCGCTCCTCGTGGGAAGATGTCAGAGGAGCAAATAATGGGAAAAGGGGATGAGGTTTTGAGGAACATCTGCTGATTCTGAGTTTTTTCCACATTTTTTTTTGACAAAAATTGCGCGATTTTTGAATTCTATGATTGTTTGAACACAATAGAAGAAACCGAAAAAATTTTTCAAACTTTAATAGCTTTTTTTCGTGAGAATTTTACCATTTGTTGACATTTTCGCTCGTTTAATTTTCTTAATCAACCAACCAAACACAACAAGCTTAGTGTATCAATAAGCTTTACATGTTTAAAAGCAAGCTATTTACAAATACTTAGATAGCCGAGTGAACAAAATCACAAAAAAAATTAGGTATAATTATAAGTCGGATCTGCTATTAGTGGCCGCATTTTAAATGCCCATTAACGGACAAAGCTTACAGCTTTTTTTGAAACATGACTTTACATTTTTTTATTTTAAGAAAATATTCATTTTATTTTGTTTTGTTTTTTCGATTTGACTTTATTATAAAAAACATTTCGACTTCTATTGTGAATTTTTAATTTTAGCGGTGCATTTTGCCTCCTTCGAGAGTTACAGGGCCTCAAAATCGGAAATTTGGCCTTTCTCGAAGAAAGAAACCAAGCAAAATTGAGTTGCACGGTTGGTTAAAAACAGGTTTTTGGGCCATGGGTTCAAATCCATTTGCCTGTGAATTTTTTTCAAATTATTTTTTGGGGTTTTTTGGGCCGATGATCACGAATTTGACGTCCATTTCGCCGAATTGCGAATCCCTGACCCAAACTCGAACAAAAAATCAAATTTACATAACTATAAAATTTGTTTCAAGAAAGAAATTTGTGATTATTTCCCACTCACAGCTCGGAATGTTCCCTTGTCAGTCATGCCCTAGGGAAATGTTTAAAATGAAAGAAATTAATATATTTCACCGGAAAGAAATGAACAAAATTAACGAGCAAAAATGGGCATTAAAAATGATCGGATCAGCAGATCAATTTGTCCATTCAATAAGCCCCAAAATAGCCAGTCATTTCTCAATTATAATTCACTTCCGCACAATTCGGCGCCGGCGCTCTTTTCCTTTGCTTTGATCTGCCGATGGCGGGGACAATAATGGCCTAAATTAACTGCAAAATGAATTCAACCAACAGACTAATGACAAACAAATATTTTTAAATAAATTATTTTTTAATTTATTTTAAAGGAATTTTTGGAACAGCGGTGCCTGCCGGGGAAAATTTTATAAAATTTTTTTATAAATTTTATTAAGAAAATTTGTTCAAAATTTTCGGGTGCACCCCAAAATTTCGCCGCCGAAATTACGCCGCCGAAATTTCGCCGGAACGGTTTTCGCCGGGACATAATTTCGCGAAAGAAATTTTTTTAAGAATTTGGAAATTTTCAAGAAAAAAATTCTTAGAAATTTTTTATATTGAAATTCAAGGAAAAATTTTTGAAAAAATTTTTTTAGCGATTTTTTTGGAAAATTTTCGAAAAACTTACTAATTTATTATAAATTTCAAAAAAAAATCGGTGAAAATTTTTTCTAAATTTTTTTTGAAATTTTTTTATAAAAAATTCTAAGATTTTTTCTTAAAAAAATTCTACCTTTAATTTTTTATAAAATTTTTTGACGGCGAAATTTTGTCTGGGCGAAATTCCGTCCGGCGAAATTTCGGCGGCGAAATTTTGTCCCGTCCCAAATTTATAAATGAATATAAAAAAAATTAATTAATTCAAAATTTAAAGAGAAAAATTTAATTGGTTATATTTTTTAAATTTAATGAATGCATTATCTATCGCCTATTGTGTATGATTATTAATAGTGCAGAAAGAAGACAAAATGAGACGGACCTATAATAGAAATACAAAATTAAATTATTTACTTGAGTTAATATAGTGTTATTTTTTCACCCCTTACAAATTAGGCGGTAATCCTGAAGAATGGTTGTCCCTAATTTTTAATTTTTTTTTAATTGTGCTCAAAATGAGTTTTTAGGCGTTTTGTTGGTGCTGATAACGGACCTTAACTCAGGTTTGCCCAATTCCGAACTCCGGACCCGAATTCGAACAAAAAAAAATTGAGTTTTTTTTTATAAAGAATGGATTTTTTAGGATAAAAGCTTCTAATTCATTTCAACTATTTAGGTGTAAAACAATGCTTCAATTTTTAATTATGTAGGTAAAAAAATTGACAGGTTTTACTTAGAATTTGGAATCTAAAAATCGGGAGCTTATTGAATTTGTCGAGGTTAAGTGAAAAAGAAGCGCTTTATTGTTCTTGAGGGAGGATAGATTCGAATAAGCTTCTGAAAGAGACTCGGCGATGGTCGATGATATCGAATATTGTCGATGCCTCATAAACACAAAATTCGAAAACTAAAGCCATTCTCATAATGCTATTTTGAAAAAAAACGAAAAAAAACTTTTTTATATTGATCCCAAATCCGCACCGTCCATATAATTTAGCAGAAATTGAATTTTATTTTAAAAAATATATTTAATTTTATTGTCGAAACGGTCATTGGCGAAACGGTCATGTCGAAATGTCCGGGAGCCACCAGCCTACTGAAAAATCAATTTGCGTTGATTCTCGCACATTAAATTGAATTATGTAACTGACAGAAGAATTGGTGGCGCGGAGAAATGGCTAAATTATTGAAACTCTGAGACTGAGAGACTTAACATATTTTTGTGTGTATTTAAGTGTTTTTTTGATTAAATTGAAGAGAATTCATAAAAAAATTGAAATCGGGGGCGACCTGCTTGAAATTGTTGCAATGTTTGCCCAACGATCAAAACCGCAACTCAATCGCTTAGGCTTCCCATCTTTTGACGGAGTGTGCAACCATTCGAACAACATTTGGCCAGCAGTTGGATTTGCATTTGATCCATCAAAATCACCACCAATCCCATCGGGGCACAGACGATCGGAATCGATTGCATTCAATTGGCTCAGATCAGTGAGAATTGTGGGCGAAGTGCGGCGACGCAAATTGATCAGATGAAAACCACACAAAAAGTACAGACAATGAATGTTCTGTGCAAAAATTGGCCAAATTTCACGGACGAATACATCCCAAATCGAAATGGCATTGGGAATATTATCCAACTGCAAATAAGTGCCATTTCCAGCGAAAATTTGTTGGTTTGAGCGGAGAAATGCGATGATGGAATGGTCAATGTAGCTGAAAAACCGGGGATGATGAATGCTTTTAAAACAACATTAAATGATGCGCGATTGCTTGCACAATCCAAAGTTCGGAAAAACGGATTTTTTCGGGCAGCGGACGGGCAACACAAATTCTTTGGGATATGCAAAAAGCACAGTCTTTTTTGTCATGTTCTTGAAAATTGTGATTTCACTCCAAAGCGTCAATTCTCTTTTGCCATCGAAATGTTTGTCAATTAAAACATCAAAAGGAGGCGAAATTAGTGCAAATTTGAGACCGAGTTGAGGACAATAAAAAAACGGCAGAATGTCCATCCAAACATCCGCACAAATCCAACTGAAATGCGGGAAAAATAATTGAGCAATTTAAAAATTCATATAATTTTAAACTCAATAATTTCGCACATTTTCCTCAAAATTCGATTATTCATTTCCTTGGCCATTCGAACATTTCGCTCTCTTCGAAGTGCGGCAATAAAGTCATTCATCAATTTTGAGCTGGAAATTTCATGTAAATTGTAAATTAGAATTATTTATATTAAAATATACAGTACATAGCAAGTGAGACAGGGAATGATGAGTGGAAAAAAATTAATGAATTTATTTTGGTTCCCGGTGATTTCGTCAGTGAGTGATTAGGGACCAGGGAAGGCTCGCCCATCCCTCCCTCCTCTCGTTCAAACTTAAATTGATTAGGAAAAAATTTTTCTGAAGTAAATTTCAATGAAAAAATAGAAAGTTTTTCCAGCATTTTTTATAAATTTTTATTAAGAATTTACTAATTGTAAGTTTTTTTTTTTTAAATTTTCACAAATACGGCGGACGGACGGTTGAACCCGTTGCGACTGTTGCGCATGCTGAACGAGGTGTTGCCCGACACAAACA
Source organism: Heterodera schachtii (assembly GCA_023374025.1). Classification (NCBI taxonomy): domain Eukaryota; kingdom Metazoa; phylum Nematoda; class Chromadorea; order Rhabditida; family Heteroderidae; genus Heterodera; species Heterodera schachtii. Next base: position 174,155 of record SIJG01000075.1, on the reverse strand, counting down.
ATTCGCAAAAAATCGGGATTACGGGTTGAGATTCCGCAAAATCCGGCATGGGATCATCCCGTGCCGCGCTCTAATAATTCAGTGCCTTAATAAATTTATCGAAGTCCTTCTATCCTTAAAATGTATGTTAATAAATTTTTATTTATTCATTTTTATTTTCCATATCAATCGATCCAAATTCATTAATTATCTCCAATTATTTTTTGTTACAGATCTGATTAATTCATTTTCTGCATTTAATTTTACATCGGATTTCTGATGCTTTTCCATCGCTTTCTCTTTTTTGTGGTGATTCATTCATTTTTCCATCAAATTGTGATCAGAAAAAACGGACTTTTGAATACGAAAAGATAAATATGTTAATTAAAAAAATATAATTATTCACAAAAGAATTTTATGTTTTATGAAAAGGCAAATGAAAATAAAATCATAATAAATTGGAATTGAGGGAGAACAATAATATTTTCAGAAAATGATCATAAAAATGGTGGAAGGTGGTCGCTGATCAGATAAACTCGGACCAATTAGTAGTGAAAGATGCGAAATTTAGACATTTATTAGTAGGGATAAGAAAAAGATGCCAACATTTATATGTTTTAATGCTTAAATTTTGTGTGCCGACCATCTTGACACCCCCACTTTCTATTTTTTATTTCTTTAAATAGCCTAATAAAAATTCTCGGTTTTTTTAACGGTCGAGAAAACAGTAAAAGACTAACAAATTTTATTGCAAATTTATGGAATCAATCTGTTCTATTCTCCGTTAATTATTTACTGTCAGTTTGTTTCTTGCAAAAAATCATCATGTAATCTGTACATTTCTGAAGCGGAGATTTATTTCTCTGATGTAAACTATGGAGATTTAACAAATTTTTGTAATCAATTTTTTCGTATAAAAGGAGTTTTTAGTGCATAATTTTTTTAATTTATAGCTAACAACAATGTTTATTCTCAGGCTCCCAGATTATAATTTTCAAATGCCTCATTTGTGTCAAAAAGCATCATTTTATAAAATTTATTCAAAACACGTTTAAAATGTCCAAATGTTATATTTTTGATTGACCTCAGCAGGTTTAGGACTGGGAGGGGGGGGGGGGGTACCCCCCGCCCCGGGCGACAAACTTTTTTTCACTTTTTTGCGGCGCTTTTTCCAAAAAAAATTTAGAGAATATGGGGGCCGGCGGTGCCGATAGGGGAACGACAGGGGAAAATTGAGAATTTCGACCATATTTTTAGCAGAATTTTCATTAAAAAATTACTAATTTGTGGATTTTCGTAAAAAATTCATAATTTTCTGGTTTTTATGAACAATTTAGTAAAATTTTTTGGAAAATTTGGGTGAGATTTTCGTTTTGATGCTCTATTAAAATCAAAATTCAAATTAAATGATTGTCAAGCATTATGCCAATTTATTTTCTGCTTTTGCCCATTTTTTAACGATCGATAAAAAATAGTAAATGACTAACAAATTTTAATTACGGCTTTTTATCGTTACAAAATCATGTAATCTGTGCATATCTGAAGCGGAAATTCAGCACAGCTAATTTTTTACGTTTTCACTGCTTTTGATGGACAAATTATGTGATTGGATGATGAATCATCATCAGTAACAGCAGAAATTGTGAAAACAGAAAAACCGATGCTAACAAAATGAGCAGCGAAATGGGCGGAAATGTACAAAAATTGTGGGGGGCAAATGGACAAAATGGGCAAAACAAATGAATGATTCACCGCTTTTGGCACAATGCTAAAGCCAATTTCTGCTGTTGGGCAATTGGGGCGGACCTTCGGCTAACGGACGGACGTACGCCGATCGGCGGACGGATTTTGGAAAAATTTAAAACAAAAGGTTTTTCAAAATACATTTCTAGATTTTCTCTTCAAATGTTTTTTGTAGAACCACCGTAATTGGCTAATTACGGTCATAAATTGGGCGCAATAATCCAAATTTGTTAAAATGAATTTAGCTAATCCTCTTGTTCATTCTTCTAATGCTCCTCAATCCCTTCCGTCCAACCATCTCATCAATGGCCGCCACTGTCGCCTCAATCGTTCTCCAACTGCTCATCCTTGGCACGGTTGTCCATCTGTCGTACGGTAATTTTGGCTTTATTATACAAACACTGGGGAAGCACATTTTATAATGGTACTCGAGAACCTTGGTCTTGAGTCTCGACTCAAGCAAGACCCGGGTTATCTGTGGTTCTGAACTCGTTAATTGAATTTTTACAGTGCTAAAATCAAAATTGAAAAATTGAGCAAAACCCGTAAACAAGAAACATACTGTAATTGGATTTTTGTAAATTTTGTCCCATATGAATTCACGCTTATCGTATAATATTACCGTATCTCCCTCCCCGTCTTTCACCAAATATAATAAATAATAAAAATGGGTTTTTTGGTGCTGTTAATTGTGCATAAACGACAGCAGAGAGTTTCAACAAATTATAATACACTTTTTTCGAAACAGAGTTTGAATGTACGCATTCGTTCCGCCACGCAAATCACAAGAACGGCGACCCTTTTCCACCGGGATTCAAAGAAATTTTTGAAAATAAATGGCACCACGGTAATAAAAATATTATTAACTAGGACTAATTTTATTATTATTAAATATTTTTTGTTGGTTTTTTTTGCTGAGAAAGTGATTTAAAATCACGAGGTTTTAAAGCCAAATTTTGAAAAATTTCAAAAAATTAATACTTAAATAAAAAAACATGCGCTCCTAATTACAAAATGCTTAAAAATATTTGAAAAAAAAAATTTTTTTTTTGCCTTTTTACATATAAATAAATTGATTTTAAATATTTCATCAGTATAATTCAGATAGTCTAAAGGACTATAATGCTAAAGACCATGAACACTGCAGAGAAAGTCATGTTCATGGTTGCAACACAGTGACCTGTACACAAAGTTTGTTGTCCATATGTTTGATATGCATAGTAGCAGCAGGTGTTGCTAGGGGTGTCATTTCGTAAAATTACCCATCAAAAAAAAAATTCAAGAAAATGAAAATCATGCAAAAAAAAAACAAAAAAGCAAACAAACACAGGCCATCAATGAGGAGGGGGGGGGGGGGGGGGGGGGAGGGAATTGCTTTCTTTTTCAAATAAAATTACCTAACTTGGTGCTTTTTTATTGGGAAATTTTGCCAATTTTTTTTGGAGCGGGCGGGGGGGGGGGTAATTAGGATAGCCACCAGGAGGGCCTTCTCTGTTTTATAGAAAAACGGTAAAATAAAAATTTTCAATTAAATTAATTGCATTACGCACAGCGGATGGTAGCGAGCTGTTCCGCATCAACGGATGCCAATCACCTTCCGGTGTATGCAGCCCTGACGATTTTAAGCCGTTTTGCAATCCTCCTAACATATTCCGCTGCACGCCATCATGCCAAGGTGCACATTGTAACAACAAAAAAGAGTTGATCCAGCCGCCACAGCCAAAGAAGACCACGTTGACCATTCACATCGAGAGCATGCCGATCAGTGGTGCCACCGGCGCAATGCCGACGACGGCCATTCGCACCGCAAGTGCCAAACTGATCATTGCCATCATTTGCAACGGTGTGCTGCTGCTGACAATGCGGGGCCACCACAATGCCGGTAAAAAAAGGATGCCGAAAAACATGGCAATTGTGCAAATTCAGTGAACAATGGGGGCACCTTTAACTTAAAAATTTAAAATTTTTTAAAATATGTATTAGTAACAAACCCATTTTCTCTAAGTTCTTAAAAAGTTTGGAATCTTTGTTTTTTTTTAATTTTTCTTTATATTCCATGGCTTTTTGAATTTATTTCAAAATAAATTTTTAAATATTTAAAAAAATATATTTTAGCTATTTTCTGAGCATGGCTGGAAGAAAGAAGATTGATTATGATGTAAAGAAAGATGGCAAAGAATTTGATCAATGCCAAAATGCATTAAAAAAATACCAAAAAAATATATATATATTTATTTTTGTATTGACAAATGAGTAAAAAGGTTTTATTTATCATTTTTGAACTCTAATATAATTTCATTATGGTTTATCCCTCGGAAAAGAGTCTCAGAGTTCGGTCTCAAATCTCAGGGTTTTCCTATATCCGTGCATTTTTTAATCTTACGAATTATCCAAATTTTAAATATAGGTATTAAAGTTTTTTTAAAAAAGACAAAAAATTTTAAACCAAAAATTTTTATTAAAAAAAAATAATTTATTTTGGGTATCAATATGGTGCTAGGTCGTTCCACAAAAAAGCTCAGTGTGGGCGTTCCACAAAAAAGCTCAGTGATAGATAAAATTAAATAAATAACTCGTACTGCCCCAACTCGTACTGGTACACCGACTCGTACTAAGATTCCCAACTCGTACTAAGTTTCCCAACTCGTACTAAGATTCCCAACTCGTACTAAATTACCCAACTCGTACTGTGCAACAAAAAAACGGAAAAAACATCGCTCAAATTTTTTTAAAATCACAAAAAATGCACGAAAATCGATGAAATGATTAAAATTCAGCAAAAAATAAATAATAAAACCCATAAAAATGCACAAAATTCGGTAAAATGAAAATAATTCATTAAAAAATTCAACAAGGATCGAGATTTTCATCATTTGGCACAACATAAATTCCGCTCTCATTGAGACTCGCTTCTGCTTCTTCCATTGCTGCTGCCTCCTCTATCTGTTCTTCTATTTCTAATCTTGGAGGCACATTGAACCCAATCAAATGTCCAATACGGCCATAGTAGCGCGACAATGTCTCCGTAAATTGCTCATCCTCGTAATCGCTGTCCAGAAATGCCATAATGTCAGCCTTCTCACGCGCGATGCTGGCATCTATTTCTGCGGTGACTGCCAACGGTTGAGATGGTGGCTGTCGTCCCTCTTGAATTGACACAGCTGATTCTTCTTCTGCATGATTAACCTCCTAAGCAAAACAGTCAAATTTGAAAGAAATAAATTCTTATTAACCTGGAAATTCACAAGCCAACGACCGAGTAATTGATGTGGTTGATAAAACCAACGTTGTCGGCCGTGATAAGACTCCGCATGATTGATTTTCCGATGAACTGGAACATCAAAAAGAGAGAAAAACTCGGAGCCAATGCTGTTGCGTACCCAAGTAGTGGCCTAAGTTTAGTTTTTAAGAAAAAAAACACAAAAATAAGTCAAACATAATATTCTAATATGTCCAACAACGACAATCGGATAACCAACTCCAACTCGCTTTCGTTGATCAATTGCTGCATCAAGTGCAATGAACGGTTGACGTGGTTTGGGGGTGCAAATTGTAGGGCGCCAATTTTGCGAAGAAGTGCTTGAAATGCGCGGCCTTCTTGTTCACGCGATGTGTAGAGGTTCACCAAGCCCATGCGTTGTATGCGCCTGATAAAACGCCTGTAATATGTGAAATGGTTTTTCGTTGTAATCTTACGCTTACTTTTTTTGTTGCTTTTGCATTGCCGCATGCCTCGTTGCGAATTTTGTTTCTTTCTTCTTCGCTTATGTTCATGTAGTTTTGTACGACACGTACATCAATGCGGACTTTCGCTGAAGCCACATTTTCTCGCGAGCCTATTGCTAACTCATTCTGAACTTTGCGCCTCTCCTAAAATTTAAAAATAAAAATTGCAGTTTAGAATTATGTAATTTGTTTTTTTTAAATTTAAATGCAAAAACTCAAAAAACCTGTTCGCCTTGGACCTTCGCTCGCTCAAATGGCTGACAGAAGTGTGCGTGCATAGGTCCATCATCCACCCACTGATCACCGATTGCTTTTCGCGTTGGCAATGGAGTTTCCTTAGGCACATGTTTGGCATCACGCAGTTTCCGGCACCCAGCACAGACATAACGAAGCCCCGTTAGCTGTTCCATTCCAGCACGTGTCCATTTGTAGCACAAATTTGAATTATCAGTGTGACCAGAAAGCATCACTGATTTTGAGCCAATCCGTTGACTAAAGCATGCATATTGTAATCTGTTTGTAAAAAAGACGAAAAATATAAATTATTAAGGTAATTCAATGAAAATAGTGAAAATTTGTGATAAAATTTCTCTTTGTTGCACAGTACGAGTTGGGAAAATTAGTACGAGTTGGGAAACTTAGTACGAGTTGGGTAATTTAGTACGAGTTGGGAATCTTAGTACGAGTTGGGAAACTTAGTACGAGTTGGGAATCTTAGTACGAGTCGGGGTACCAGTACGAGTTGGGGCAGTACGAGTTGGCCTAGTACGAGTTGGGTTTTTACCTTTTAAAGTCAGCAAAAAAAAAGTCATTTGACAAATTCCCAGCCCTAGCCATTAAAGTATTGCTTGTATTTATGCTTGTAAACAATGATTGTCATTGTGTTTTCCCTTTGTTTTAAATGAATTTCAGGGAGGGGCCCAGTAAATTGCAAAAATGTTCCATTGTTTTTGAATTTAAGCGATTTTTTAAAAATCACATTAAAACTTTAAAACAACATTCTCTGTTTCAACATTCACAAATGTTTACCTACATTTAATCCAAATACGCTTTTGTCGTTTGGAAAAACTAACGAAATTTGATGAATAGGCTCCAATTTTTAGCCAGAATTCCAGTGCCATTTATAATTACATAGCATAAAACTCGTTAAATTTTTATTTCAAAAATTCATTCCCGATTTTTTAAGTTGAATTTTTTGCTAATTTTTTTATCTTAGTCGGGGTTATGACTCATTTCAGTTAATCGGGATTTCGCTGCATCGGGATTTTGACAGCGCGCAGATTTTTGTGACGATAGTGACACCGGTAATTACAGGTTGCATGAATTGAATTGCTATCATTAGGGATATGTATGATTTTTAGGTTTTTGCCTATTTTTTTCTGAGCTCCAAAGAAAAAGTGAGCGAATGAAAGAGAATGGGAGAGGAAGGAAAGAGCTTTAAAGCAATGCGTCAATAAACGACCATTTAATTTAATAAAATCGTAAAAATTAGGGAAAAAATTAGTATAAAAGCAGTTGCTTCTCCTCCGCCACTTTAATTATTATAATTATTCATTCGCCATTTATTTGTGTTCGTCTCTTTCTCTCTCCGACTTTTTCTTCCTGACAATGTCTTTAAAAGTGATTCTGTATGTTTTTTGCATTTCTTCTCGATATTTACCCTTTCCCTTCTCATTTTTTAGTCTGATTGCTGTGCCAATGTTTGTCATTTGTTGTGCCATTCTTTTGAAGTATTGGGACCGCCTCAAAAAACCACCAAAACAACAAAGATGCCATCGCAAAATTGAAAAAGTGCCGGAAACTGTCATAACAATTGAGAAAGTGCCGGAAACTGTCTTAACAATTGAAAGAATGCCGGAAACTGTCATAACAATTTGCCACGACGCAATCTCAGACAACCAAAATGAAGCGGAGGCAAAGATGGAAAAACCAATGTAAAATAAAAATGCTAAATTCAATTTTAAATTTTGTTTTCCTTTTTCTTCAGTTTTATCTCCGCCGATTGTTGGCTTTGTGTGTTCGATTTGCTCCCGCCTTCACAACTTGGCTTCGGAATTTCAATGATCAGTCGCCGTTTTGACTATTACGTCAACGAACACTTCAAGACTCGCCGCTGGGCTCTGAGATCCATGCAAATTCGACTCAAAATTGGCGAGAATGGCACCAATGGAATGGAAATTACCAATTTGGATGGAGAAACATTGCCAATTCCGCAAATTCAATTGCCACGCAAAGTCATCGGGTTCAAACGAATCATCATCCAGTAACATTGGCGATTATGCAAACGAATTATACAATATTCCATTCATTTTCAGTTACATCGACCGCAATGCCATCGCTTTTCTCGACCGATTGCGTCCAATTTTCGCCTCATTTCCAATTAATTTGGCATGCGGCACGAACACTGAGCGCATTTTGGATTTGATTGTACGCAACACTTGGCCAACGCTCGGAAAAAACTTTCATGGCATCGAATCGTACCCCAGTTTTTTCCACCGTTTGCGCCATATCACGCCTTCAATGCTCAACGAATGTCCACCACTTCGCTTTGTTTCCATCTGTTATAACGATTTCTTCACCGAATTCCCATGCGATGACAATGCCACGGCATCGGATGGACAAGCGGTGGCCAAATGGCTTTTCACTCCGCTTCAAAGCAATGTGCCAAAAGTGTTCAAATTCGACTTTATCAGGGATGAATGGGAGGATTGGCCGTTGAAAATTGACGCATTCAAAGCGGTGCTTTCGATTTGATTAATTCATTCATTTCGTATTTCTCCATTAATTTTTCAGGCTTTTGCGAATGCTTCATCGCCCGTCAATTTTATTGTCGCCATTTGGTTTGATTCGTCGTCTTTTGCTGACTCCGTTGTGCCATTTGATCTGACGAATGAATTGACTCGTGAACAATTGACGTTGAAACGGATGAACGATATCCGCCGTGTTCTGCTGATCCGTTGCCCAATTGCGCGAGATGAAAGCAAATGGACAAAATGGGAAGAAGAAGCGATTGGATGGGAATTTTTTGATCAGTGGAACAAAATTGACATTCATATCGATAATGAGGACAACATCGGAGACGAGTAAGCGAATGCATGCATATTCAAAAATTCAATTTTATTATATTATATTTTTAGACTTCTTGACGAAACTCCTGGCCCAAGTGATCAACAAAAGAAGTGAATTGTTGAGAAGTGATCAAATAAATTTGAAATTGTGGAGTTGGATAATTAATTTGAGCCCATTTGACGTATATATAATTGTTCTTTTTTGTTGCAGTGATCACGAATTGTATTATATAAATATGCCTTTAGGATAAATTGACTGAAATTCCAGGCATTTTAAAAACTTTTTTGAGGTTTTCTTGAGATTGCATAGCTGTTTGGTTGAAAGTCCAAAAAATCGGTAATTATCACTTTTATTATTAACTTGTTCATTGGCTCGAAACAAAAAAGTCCAATTAGTGAATGGACATTTTATAATTTGGCTCCAAAAAGTCGCCGATAGAATTTTGAATTTGTTTTTTTGGGGTTTGTTTATTAATTCTATTAAATTCATTTGGCAATTAATTAGTTTTACTTCTTTTTTTCGCTCGTTTTAATGAGCGTGTTTCTCACTGTGAAAGTCAAAACGATCAAATTAATTCATGATTGCACTTAGCTAATAATTTGACCCATTAAATATTTTACCCTAAGTTGCCCGATGCGATTGGTGATGATTTGAATGGGCCAAATGCAACTTTTTCTGCCGGCCAGGCGTTGTCCAAATGGTTGCACACGCCGAGAAAAGATGGACAACTGAAGCGATTTTTTTTACGGGGACCGGTAAATTGGACACCAGAAAATTGGACACCGGAAAATTGGACACCGGAAAATTGGACACCAGAAAATTGTACACCAAGCGGAAAACTGGACACCGCCGGAATTTTGGACACCGAATGAAAATTGGACACCGGAAAACTGGACACCAAATTCCTAAAATAAATCCAGGAATTAGATTGTAAAATAAATTTTGTGTAGGGTAAATGGATTAATGAATTAAGGCACTTATTTGTTAGAGTAAATCTGACATTAAACATGCACGATGATTGATCAATGTGCCAAAAAATGGACGAAAATGGGCGATGATTAGTCAATGTGTTAAATTGCATAAAAAAATGGCAATCCTATTTAAAAGAAAACTTTATTTCTTTCTTTATGAATGTTATGGTGGCTTCTACTCCTGATGTTACAATAATAAAAACCTTTTTTATTGCCATTTTATTACGCTTATAAAAACACAGGTATGTGCAGATGAAAATAAAATCTTTTAGCCAAACCAAAATTTTTGGCAAATTAATTTTTATTTATTTATTTTTATATCCAATAGTGTCCAATTTTCAGGTGTCCAAATTTCCATTAGTGTCCAATTTTCTAGTGTCCAATTTTCGGTGTCCAATTTTCATGTGTCCAATTTACCGGGAGCCTTTTTTTTACGATGATTGTTACGAAAGAAACTTCAGCTGGGTCAACAATTTCAAGGAGGTCTTCGGCAAACGACTGATTTAATTTTTGTTTTCCATTGTTTAAGAAATTCCTCCGTGCCACCGCCAATTCTACCGCCAGCTACGAAATTCATCTTTTTGTTCATGCATCAGTGTTAATGATGCCATTTGAATTGGTGAACGAATTGACCGAGGAAAAGCTGACACTGACCAAAGCAAGCGAAGAGAAATTGGAAAAGCGATGGATAATGAAACGATGCCAAAATGGGGAGACGACGGCGATTCAGTGGGAGGACGAAAAATGGAAAGATTTGAACACTGTGTCCATTTGGCTGGTCAATGCCAAACGATGCATTGGGTGAGAAACAAAAAAAAAACATTTGATTTTGAATAAATAATTCAAATTGCACTTAATTTTAGGCCATTGGAGTGATTATTTTGAAATGGCGTCTGATCGCGCGGGAGTGAATTAATTATATTTAAGAAATGGCCGATCTCACCAATTTGATTTGATTCTCATTTATTTTCTCTCTCAAAAATGCTCTCTCACTTTCATTTGTTGGTTCTTTCGTTCGAATATACATTATTAATTCGATTGTTTTTTTTGTTTTTGAAAATTTTTGGAAAATGTTACGATCAAAAAAAAATTGAAAACAGATTTTGCCTTACTAAAACCTTAAGAGAATTACACCGTAAACGGCACAGATATTTTAATTCAAATTTTTTTATTTTAATTATGTACTTGGAGGATTGAAAAATTTGCGGACAATTATTTTTACAAAAAAGTGACAAAAATAAAATTTCAACAAGTCAGTCAGATTTATGAGAAAAATCAAATAAAAGGCAGAGAAAATTGAACCGACAATTAAAGAAAATGTGAGGAATTTTTAAATTTTATTATTTAATTATTTTTACGCACTCATATCAGCTGGATTTGCAACGATGTTTTGATGGATATTCTCCCGTTCGTTGAACGTGTTGAACTCGGCCTCAATTTGGCACTTCTTTCGCCCCGTTTTAATGCGCTGGTGAATACGCATTTCAATGGCCAATCAGATTTGGCAATTTGTAAAGCAATCACGATTTGCAAGGATATAGCAGAACAAAAAGCAAAAATATCTGTATGGATTGATGGCAAATCTGTGGACTTTCCATTGCCCGACCGTCCGTGGCCGAACAAAATTCGCATTCATTTCATTCGGATTGAGTAATACACATAAATCATAAATTTTCTATTTGTATTATTTTGT
>SIJG01000075.1:0-162525 GCA_023374025.1 Heterodera schachtii | reverse complement strand
TCATCCTCCATCAGTGTCAGCTTCTCGTTAGTCCGTTCGTTTACCAATTCAAATGGCTCAATTTGCGACAAGAAATCTTTAAAATAAATTTTGTAGCTGACTGAAGTGGTGGCACGGCGAAATGTCTAAACAAAATAAAAGGAAGCGTAAATCAAATGCATCAATTAATTATAAATATGGCCAATCACTTCTCTGAAATTGGTGATCCATTCGGATTTTGAAAAACCATTCCAACGCAATTCCTTCGGTTGTCCATTTTTTGTCGGCGTGTGCAGCCATTTGGCCAACGCCTGCCAAGCAGAAATTGCATTTGGTCCATCAAAATGATCAGCAATTCCATCGGGGAACAGAACACCAGAATCGATTGAATTCAATTGAACAAGATCAGTGAGAATTGTCGATGAAACAAAACGAAGCAAATTGTCCAAATGATCGCCATCTTTGAAAGTGAAATGGCGAATGTTTGACGCAAAAATTGGCCAAATTTCTCGGGCCAAAATATCCCAAATTTGCTGGTCATTTCCAATAGACAATTCCAATTTGGTGCCACTTCTGTCCCAAATTTGCTTGTTGGAACGGAGAAATATGAGTACGGAATGGTCAATGATGCTGAAAAGGGGATGCTTTTGATCACAGATAACAAAACAATGCCATTATTTTGTTTTTACTGAATATAAAGGCGCTTAAAGCGGATTTTGTTTGGCAGCGGATGCTCAGGCAATGGAAAATCCATCCTTTTGCCACCGATCCATTCAGACAGTTTCGATTTTGATCCATTATCATTTGCATTTGGTCCTTCGTCCTTGCTAATTGTTATTCCTCTCCAAATTGTCAATTCGCTTTTGCCCTCAAAATGCGCGTCCACCAAAACATCGAAACGGTCGGAAATCAGTGCCATTTTGAGACCAAGTTGAGCATGGTCAAAAGATGGGAGAATGTTCATCCACACGTCGCCACAAATCCAACTGAAATTCATAAAAAATTGGAAAAATTTAATTTTTTCAAAAAATTCCTTACCGTCGATTCATTTTGGAGGCTCAATTAGCACAATTTGTCCTTTTTTCAATTGATTTGTGTGTCGCGAAAGGCAATTAAAAATCTGTTGTTAACTTAAAACTAGAGACCGGACGGGATCGGGATCCCGCGGGATTTCTTCGGGATCCCGCGGGATTAAATTCGGGATCCCGACCTCGGGATCCGTCCCGAATGATTTTTTAAATTCATCGGGATTGATCGGGATCGGGATTTCATCGGGATCCCGAACCGGGATCCCTCCCGACCATTTTACCAATCCCGCGGGATCCCGCGGGATTGAAGTCATGATAATTTTTCGAAAAATCTCCATTTTTTAATTAATATCTTGAATTTTAAATTAAAAATATTGTCATTTGCTAATTTTTCTTAAAAAATCCGTAAAAATCCCAAAAAATTTCCACAGGTCTCCAAAATTCCAATAAAATTTTCAAAGTTTAACGTAAAAGTTGGCCGTTTTGTGACTTTTATTTTTTTTCAAAAAAGAATTATCAAAAATTTTTTTAATTCCTAAAATATTATTTTAAAACTTTTAGGTAATATTATGACACAACAATTTCTAAGAATTTTGTGCAAAAAATTAGATTAGAAATTGTTGTCTACGTATTTTTCCTTCGGTGCATATCTGCAGCGCCGGACTCTAAAATCCTTATTTTCCTGAAAATTTTGCTCAAAATCGCTAAAAAATTTTGGTTTTTTTGGACAAAATCTGTTAACAAATCGCATCCAAAATTACAAAATTTTTCCCGGCGGCGCCTATCGGCACCGCCGGCCTCCACATTGTTCCCTAAACTTTTTGAAAAAATCTCAGCAAAAAACTCATAAAAATCTGATTTTTTGGCTCCGATGCACTTAACGATTTGCTAATTTTCCTCAAATTGTTAAAACTGATCATAGGAGGCGAAAATATAAAAATTTATATTAATTAAATGGTAAAAAACAATTTAAAGCTATGTTGTTAAATGTTCTAATTTTTGGTCCTAAAATCTGATTTTTTAGGCATGATTTCGAATTTTGAAAATTTTCTAAAAACCTGATATAATTCCCATTCCTATTTTTCTTCAATGGAATTGATCAATTATAAGTATTAGATAAGCATTATAACAAAACTTGACACAAAACGTAAAAAAAATTGAGTTTTTTTCAAATCCCGATAATCCCGCGGGATCCCGAAAAAAAATCTTCGGGATTGATCGGGATCGGGATTCGGTCGGGATCCTGAGTCGGGATCCGTCCCGATCGTTTTTACGAAATGTTCGGGATTGATCGGGATCGGGATTCAGTCGGGATCCCGACTCGGGATCCCTCCGACCCCAGTTGTCCGGTCTCTACTTAAAACAGAGACAATTAGGAAAAATGAGATAGCAAAAACAATTTTGAAACAGAATGTATCAGGGATGGGATGGAATTTTCCGATTTCCGACTTCAGAAAATTTTGGAGCCTCGGAATGCCATCCCTAGGCAAAACTTTTTGTGAAAAACCGTGGTGCGACATTTGAGGACCTGACATTTGAGGACCCGACATTTGAGGATTTCAACGAATGAATAAAAAAATTCGATACCACAGATGCAAATTATAAATTTTTTTAATTTCATTTTGCCTGCTTTTGCCAGAGTTAATTTAAGAATTGAAAAAAATCATGAACTTTGAAATTAACTCTGTTTCCAGACTCAACCACTTAACTCTGGCAAAAGCAGGCAAAATGAAATAAAAAAAAATTTATAATTTGCATCTGTGGTATCGAATTTTTTTATTCATTCGTTGAAATCCTCAAATGTCGGGTCCTCAAATGTCGGATCCTCAAATGTCGGGAAAATCCTCAAAAGTCGGGTCCTCAAATGTCGGGTCCTCAAATGTCAGGTCCTCAAATGTCGGGTAGCCGTGAAAAACAATGACAAAGTTTCAAATTAAATATAATAAACAGGGCTGCAAAAAATATGCACAAAAAGTGGCCAAAATATACGCATAAATATGCAAATAAAGTCGTGAAATATGCACTAAATATGCACAAAAATCGCAAAATATGCACCAAATATGCACAAAAAAACTTGAAAATTAGGGGTGCAAATTAACTTTAAAAATTTTTTTTCATTAGTACGCTTGACAATGAGCTACAGTTCTTTTATAAAAATTCTCTTAGCAAATATTGACATTTTTAAATCAAAAATTTTGTCATGAAAAAAAAAATTTGGGGGATGAATTTTCTGATAAAATTTTCCAATTCTTAGTGGTGTGTTTTTTAAAAATTTTCGGTCGATTCTTAGGGGTATATTTTTCTGAATTTTTAGGGCCGATTCTTAGGGGTGTATTTTCCGTTTTTATTGCATTTTTGTTAACAAATTTTCCAGAAAATGGCAAAATATGCATAAAAATGCAGAAAAACCCAAAATATGCAAAATATGCAAATAAAAGTCCCGATTTTTATAAGCAAACACAAAAAAGAAAGTGTTTTTCCTACTATTTAGAGCATGGAGAAGCCAGGAAAAAAATATGCTTTTGCATATTTTTTGCAGCCCTGATAATAAACCTCAACCCAATTTTTCTAATAGACTTGGTAATTTAATTAAGCCAGTTTTTTGCACAACTTGAATTTACCAAAATATTTGCAGAAAATCTTTCCGAACTCCGGACCCGATTTCGAACAAAAAGTCGAAAATTCAATTTTTCCGGTGTTTCATTTTTAGTCTAAAAATGTTTAAGTGATCTTTTATTGAAGCAGAGGCAGTGTCCAAATGGCTGCACACTCCGACCAACAACTGATTTTGAAAATATCCAGTCCAGATCCATTTCTTCTGCTCCAGTTTTTTTAAATAATTTTGAAATTTTATGGCATAATGTCACTATATTATTTTTGGAAAAATGCACCGCAAAAAAAATTGTCAAAAACCTGATTTTTAAATCACGCTACATTTGAAATATGTATAGGATTTGCTAATTTACTCTCCAAGTGGGGGAATCGGATTCAAAAGACTAAAGGATCAAATTTGCTTATTGTTTAGAAAAGGATTTACAGGACAATTTTAGGTATTCATCATTTTGTGACATAAATCAATTGTAAAACGGCGAAATTGTACTAATTGAACCACAAAAATGAACCGACGGTCAGGAATTTACTTGAAAACTAAAAAATTTTCATTTACCCTAAAAAAACATTTCCCATATTTCAGTTGGATGTGCGGCGACGTTTGGATGGACATTTTGCCTTTGTTTAACCGTCCTGAACTCGGACTCAAAATGGCACTGATTTCTGACCGTTTCGATGTTTTGGTGGACGCACATTTTGATGGAAAAAGCGAATTGACAATTTGGAGACGTATCAAAATTCGCAAGGACAAAGGACCAAAAGCGAAACTGTCTGTACGTGTCGATGACAAATTTGTGGATTTTCCTTTGCCGGACCATTCGCTGCCCAATAAAATTCGCTTTAAGGACCTTCGGATTGCGTAATTTCAAATTTTTATATGTATTTAAAGCATATTTTATATTTTTTCAGTTACATTGACCATTCCGTGATCACATTTCTGAGTTCCAACAAGCACATTTGGGACAGAAGTGGCACCCACTTGGATTTGGAAATGTGGTCAAACAAAAACGAAGATGTCCAGCAGATTTGGGATGTTTTGGCCCGTGAAATTTGGCCAATTTTTGCGACAAACATTCGTCATTTGGGCTTTCCCAATGGCCATCATTTGGACAAGTTGCGTCGAGTCATTTCACCGACAATTCTCATTGATCTTGATCAATTGATTTCAATCGATTCCTGTTTTCTGTTACCCGATGGAATTGCTGACGATGGGCCAAATGCAACTGCTGGCCAAGCTTTGACCAAATGGCTGCACACTCCAACAACTGAGGGACAGCCGAAGCGATTTCGTCACAATTTGAGTCCACAAAATCTGGAATGGATCAACAACTTCAAAGAGGTGGACCTTGTTTTTATTTATTTTACCAATTTTTGTGTTTAGGCGTTTTTGCGTGCCACCACTTCTGTCAGTTACAATATTCAACTTTATTTTCATACGACAAAAATGCCAATTGAACAATTTGAATTGGTGAACGAAATGACAAATGAGAAGCTGACACTGTGGAAAAAATCCGAGTACAATTGCCTGTTGAAGCGATGTCCAATTACGGCGACAATTCAGTGGGAAAACGACGAAAATTGGGAGGACAATTTGAACACTGTCCAATTTCTTTTGCGGGGTGTCGTCAATAAATGCATTTGGTAAGAGCAGCAGCAACGGATAATTGATCCATTCAAATGGCACTTAATTTTAGGCCATTGTCGCCACCAGCAGCGGAAGAAGAAAAAGCGGACGAATGAAAGCAACGAAAATTATGTGTAAGAAACGGTCAACGATCTCACCAATTGGATTCGGATTTGTTGCGCTCATTTTCTTTTTGTTTTGCAAATTCACTATTTTGAATACAACAATTTTCTAAAAAATTCAGTTAGTTAATTCGTAAGGCGTTATAAAAAAAAACCATCAAATGAAAATTTTCAACAAAAAACCACCCATAAATTTGCTCAAACCTAACTAAAATTTTAATTCTTGGTTTCGATAGCCCTAAGAGTTCTCTATTAGCCTGTAAAATTTCAAAAAATTTCGTTAAGTTTCAAAAAAGTTATGGCCAAAAGTACACAAGAGGCCAGGTTTTCGAATATTTTGGCCATAACTTTTTTGAAACCTAAAGAAATTTTTTGAAATTTTCAGGCTAATAGAGGACACATAGGGCTATCGATGATTGCATGAATGGATGGGATGACAGATCAAAATTAGAAAAATTGAATGAAAAAACGCACAAAAATTGGAATAATAATTCAAAAAAACATACGCACAAAAATTGGATGAATGAAAATCGGAAGCAAAAAGAGAGAGTCACTATCAGCAGAGTCATCGTCATCAACAGTTTGGTCCTCCTCACATATGACAGCCAACGGTCAGCAGGAATTTGTTGTGCCATGGCATTTATTGGGTTGGGGCGCGAATATGCGCAGCTTTTCCCGTTTTTATTATTAACCATTTTAACAACGATTAATTAATTAATCACATGCACATTAAAATACAATGGAAATGGACGCATTTGCGAGCAAGCAAAAGTCAAATACAAAAAGACAAACAAACAATTAGGCAATCAATTCAATTTTTATGCGGTTAATGGCATTTGTCGACGTTTTGCTCATAAAATCATTAAGCATTTTAAATTGTTCACCCGTCGTCGTATCTGCCATCTTCGATCCAAATGTCAATTCGGTTCCGTTGAGCACTTAATTCTTCCCACACATTTTTCCAATTTCGCTCCTCCCATACAATTGGACAACGGCTGAGCCAAAAACCATTTGATGATTGTAGAAGATACAATTTCTCTCCAGTCACTTCGTTGATCAGATCAAATGGTAAAATGAAGTCAATCGGAGAAGACGACAGAAAGCGAATGCGAAAAGTAACCAAAGAAGAAGCATTGGAAAATGCCTTAAATGGGACAAAAAAGCATAGAAAAACCAATTAAATTAGGGATAATCACCGCTTTAATCTGTTCTATCGTTGACGACCATTGATCCACCGGTGAATTCAAATAGCATTGGAGCCACTTCGGCACACCATTCGGACAAGGCGTGAACAACCATTTTGCCATCGCTTGGCCATCCGACGCGTTGGCACTTTCATCGGGCGGAAATTCAGGGAAAATGCCGTCATCAAACACGACAGCGCAAAGTGATGGACAATTGTTGAGAAGTGACGGGGCCAATTGGCGGAAACGGCGAAAAGCGATGGTATTCAAAAACATCAGATGCATTGAATGGCGAAACGGTGAAAACGGCGGAGAAATGCGACGACATTTTGATCGATGTAACTGAAAAGCAGAAAATTAGACGAAAAATTCAGAATTAATCAGTTTTTTACATGATCTGAATGTGTCTGAATCCGATGACTTTGTTCGGCAACAGAATTTGCGGAATTGGCAATGGATTTCCATCGGATTTGACAATTTGCATTTTCTTCATGCCATTTTCTTCAATGTCCCATTGAATGATAAATTGTTTGTTCAATTTCCATTTGCGTGTCTTGAAGTGTTCGTCCACGTAAATGTCAAAGCGGCGATTGACCAGTGCAATTTCGAGGCCGAGCTGAGAAGGCGCAAGAAAATCGAACACCAAAAGCCAACAGTCTCCACAGATAAAGCTGAAAAATTGAAGAATTTTATGAGATTTCCAAATTTTTGTTTATTTTTTTTACATTTCTTTTTTGTGAGGGCGTCGTCGTTTTTTGACATGGCCAAAAAAGAACCAAAAAATGGTGGCCCAACCGACCAACAGAAGAAGAAGAAACACAGCACACCAACTGAAAATGATTGGGAAAATGAATAGAAAGGAAGGATGGGAAAAGCATCAAAGCGAAGGAATCCAAAGGGAAATTTTAGCTAATTTGAACTTTTTGAGGCCGATGAAGCTAAACTTTCAAAACAATTGTTTTGAAAATAATAAACGTACAGGATTTCTGCTGAAGACATTTGCGGCAAAAAAATGACCGGGAAATATAGGAAGAATGAATGAGAGAATGGAATGAAGAGGAGGGGAAGAAAAAAAGGGCATTTTTATACGAAAATATTAGCGCAAAATTTTTCCGTTTTTTTCACACTGACCACTCTCGGCTCACATTTATCCGTTCAAATAAGCAATAAACATTAAATTTAGTAAGCACAAATCACAGTTCTTCTGATTTAAAAAGTAATTTATTTTTTGTACGAAAACGTCCCGGCCGACTGCGTTTCGGCGCCAGCATGTTTTTTTTATATATATGTTTTTTTTTCAAATATACTTTCTGTAACTTTTTTCAATATCATCCAAATCCAACATTTTTGGTATCATTCGAAAGCTTAATGTGTTTAGAAGCTTTTCTAAGACATTGCTTCGCGATTAGACAATTATTTAAAAAGTTATACATGAAAATTGCGAAAAGTCGAAATTTTTGAAGTTTTTTCTTAATAAAATTTTTTCTATGCTTGGAAATGTTTTGGCTTTTTGCAAGGCTAATAGAGCATGATAAGAACTTTTGTTGATGCCAATATTGTTGGATTTGGATGCCAAAGAAAAAAGCTATCGTGGAAAAACGAGATGGCGCCGAAACGAGTGAGCCGAAACGCGTGGGTCCCTGTTTTTTACGCCAATTATTTTTTGGCAATTTTTTTCGTTTTTTACCGTCCATGGTCAAAATTGAAACGGTGTGAATAAAAATTTAAAGTGTTTGGTTTGTTGTTTAGAAAGGGATTTTTCTAAGACAATTACCTAATTAGGTATTTATTCTGGCATCAATCAATTGGAAAACGGCAAATTGTGCTAATTTCAGCAAAAATGAACCGACGGTAAGGAAATTTTTTAAAAATTACAAATTTTTCGTTTACCCAAATTTTTTTCCATGTTTCAGATGGATTTGTAGCGACGTTTGGATGGACATTCTCCCATCTTTTGACCATGCTCAACTCGGACTCAAAATGGCATTGCTTTCCGACCGTTTCGATGTTTTGGTGGACAAACATTTTGATGGAAAAAGCGAATTGACAATTTGGAGAGAAATAGGAATTCGCAAGGACAAAGGAGCAAAAGCGAAACTGTCTGAATGGATTGATGGCAAATGGATGGGTTTTCCATTGCCCGACCGTCCGCTGCCCAACAAAATCCGCTTTAAGAACCTTCGGATTGAGTAAATCAAAATTATACAGAAAACCAATTAAGTCGTCTTCTTCATTTTTTCCCCTTTTCAGCTACATTGACCATTCTGTGCTCGCATTTATCCGTTCAAACAAGCAAATTTGGGACAGAAATGGCACCAAATTTGAGTTGGATGTGCCTTTATATGCCACCAACAAACACAAACAACACATTTGGGATGTTTTTGTCGCTGAAACTTGGCCAATTTTTGTGATGAACATTCGCCATTTTGGCTTTCCCGATGGCGATGTTTTGGACAATTTGCGTCGCCGCACTTCGCCGACAATTCTCACTGATCTTGATCAATTGAATTCAATCGATTCCGGTAATCTGTTGCCCGATGTGATCGCTGACGATGGGCCAAATGCAACTGCTGGCCAAGCGTTGTCCAAATGGCTTCACACTCCGACAAAAGATGGACAACCGAAGCAATTGCATCGCTATGATTTTGTGGTTCCATTGAATCTCGAATGGTTGAACAGCTTCAAAGAGGTGTCTCGCCATGTTTTCTATAATTTTTTTTTTGTTTTTTCCAATTTTCTTTAGGCATTTCTCCGTGCCACCACTTCTGTCGCTTACAATGTTCGGCTTAAACTTCTAGTGGCTAGCCAAATGAACATTGTTGAACAATTTGAATTGATGAACGAAGTGACCCAAGAAAAGTTGACACTTCGCAAGGACGGAGAGATTTATTGGCTGTTGAAACGGTACCCAATTGTTGGGGAGACGGCGGCGGTTTGGGAAAACAACGGAAATTTGGACAATTTGAACGGAGTGATTTTCCGTCTTTATGATGATTGTATTGGGTGAGCGGAAAAAAGGCTTTACTTTTGAATAAAGCACGGACAGGAGGATACAGTAGTGTCCTCTCTCTGTACAGTCTTTTCCGGAATCTTGGCAGGGCCAGGCTATTAAAACCGGACTTCAGTCCTTGTCTGGTCGTTTTCGGAAACACTGGTCCGAATTTTTTCGAAATTCCGGGGCTTTATTTTCACAAAAAATGTTCAATCATTTCAAATTTTGATTAATTTAGGCCGCTGTCTCCGCCAGGTCAACGTGACGAAAAGATGTTCTCAACTCCCGGGCCCAGCAGTGATCAGCAGAAGAAGGAGTGATAATTTGAGAGATCCGATCGTTTTATTGATGATATTTTGTTTGCTGTTCGGATGGACCATTTTTTGGCGATATTAAAAATAGGCATTTGAGTTGGGCGGATAGCAAAATAAATAATAAATGGCATTTCATTGTTTCGGCGGGAAAACCAGCGAGAAAAAAATTTGAGAATTTTTTGCGGGATTGACATTGGCACCAAAAAATTCTCACAAAAAAAGTAAGCAAATAAATGTAAGAATCAACAAAAAGCATTTCTTAGAGAGAAAAAAAGAGAGCATCAAATCAAAATCCAATTGGCAATCATGTCGATCATTGGTCCCGAAAATTTTTTCTTTATATTTTTTCTGAAAATACTTATAACATGTTTCTAGGGGTGTTTTAAGGCGTTGAGCACGAGTCCGGCCTCCATTTCGACCTATGTGTAACACCGGACCCGAATTCGAACATTTTTCGAGTTTTTTTTAATTTCAAAAATCATGAAAACATGTTTCAAGGGGTTTTCTGGGTCGCTGATCATGAATACGACTTCTATTTCGCCTAACTCCGAAGCCTGAACTCAAATTCTGACAAAAAATCGAAAATTCAACTTTCGGATTTCACATTTTGTTCAACCTTTGTTTACACACGCGAAAACGAACTGAAAATCATCATTGATACACATCAGTGCTTCAATAAAATTTTTTAAACCATTTTTAGACTAAAAAATCGAAATCGAAAAATTCCAATTTTCGACTTTGTTCGAGTTCGGGTCCGGTGTTACAAATAGGTCGAAATGAAGGCCGGATTCGTGCTCAGCGCCTCAAAACACCCCAAGAAACATGTTAGAAAAATTTCTAGAAGAAAATTTTAAAAAAACTTTCGGGACCAATGATCGACATGATTGCCGTGCGCCGCCGTTAAGCGCCACTGGGGAAATATTTTTGGGGTTGTAATTTTGTTAAAGAATTAACTAAATTTTCCATAAAATTGTTGTATTCAAAATAAGTGACATTTGCAAAACAAAAATAAAATGAGCGCATCAAATCCGAATCAAATTGGTGAGATCATCGACCATTTAAACATAATTTTGATTGCTTTCATCTGCGTTTTCTTTTTTTTCTTAGTCAGCTGGTGGAAACAATGCCCTAAAATTAGGTACAATTAGCATTTGATAAACTATTTTTATGTCTCACCCAATGCAATTAATGCCACGCCACAAATTAAATTTGACTTTGTTCAAATTGTCGTCCCGATTTTCGTCTTTCCATTGGCCCTTCGCTGTCTCCCCAATTGGGCACTGATTCAACAGCCAAGTGTACTCGGATAATTTCTGCAGTATAAGTAAGGTTGTCAAAACCTGTTATTTATTGCAGGTTCCTGCAGTAGTGTCTGACCGCAGAAACCTGTTATTTCAATGGCAGGAAACTGCTTCCATTACGCCAAAAACCCCGCAAATTCAAATTTTTTTTTTTTGCTATTTTTTCGACAAAACATGACATAACATTGCTTAATGGCAATCATATTTTACATTCTTAGTACCATTCAATAGCCAAGCCTTTTCTCAATTAACTTGCAAAATTAAAAAAAAGTGGACAACTTTAGAAAAAGTTGTATGAAAATAAGAACTATTTCTGTCATAACTTAAGTTAAATTTGATAATTTTTTTAATTTTGCAAGCTAACCGAGAAAAAGCTTGGCTATCGAATGGTACTAAGAATGTAAAATATGATTGCCTTTAAGCAAAGTTATGCCATTTTTTGTCGAAAAAATTTCTAAAAATTTTGAATTTGCGGGGTTTTTGGCGTAATGATGACAGGTTTCTGCGATTGAAATAACAGATTTCTGCGGTCAAACACTAACTGCAGGAACATGCAGTAAATACAGGTTTTGACAACCTTAAGTATCAGCTTCTCATTGGTCCGTTCATTCACCACTTCAAATTGTTCAATTGGCATTGTTATCGCACAAACAATTCGAATAATGTAGCAGGACGAAGTGGTGGCACGGATAAATGCCTAAACAAAAAACAATTCAACGAAAAATAGGGCTGGCAGATCACAACACCTCTTTGAAATTGTTGATACATTCGAGAAGCGGTGAATGCAAATAAGCCTTGCCATACAATAGCTTGAGTTGTCCATCTTTTCTCGGCGTGTGCAACCATTTTGACAATGCTTGGCCAGCAGTTGCATTCGGTCCATCATCAGCAATTTGATCGGGCAACAGATCAATGGATTCGATTGAATTCAATTGGCAAAGATCAGTGAGAATTGTTGGTGAAGTGCGGCGACGCAAATTGTCCAAAGCATCGGCAGTATAAAAGCCCAAATGACGAATGTTTGTCGCAAAATTTGGCCAAATTTGACGGACAATGACATCCCAAATTGGTTGGACATCATTTTGATTTTTGTCTGATGAACACACATACAACCCCAAGGTGCCCATTCTGTCCCAATTTGCTTGTTGGAACGGAGAAATTCAATGACGGAATGGTCAATGTAGCTGAAGAAATAAAAAAATGCTACAAACAAAAAAATTTAAAATTACTAAATCTGAAGAAAACAAAAACGAATTTTGTTTGGCAACGGACGATCCGGCAATGGAAAATCCACAAAATTGTCATCGTCATCAATCAGAACAGACAGTGTCGGTTCTGGTCCTTTGTCCTTGCGAATTATGATACGTCTCCAAATTGTCAATTCGCTTTTTCCGTCGAAGTGCGCGTCCACCAAAGCATCGAAACGGTCAGAAAGTAATGCCATTGTGAGACCAAGTTCAACCCGTTCAAAAGATGGGAGAATGTCCATCCAAACATCCGCACAAATCCAACTGAAATGCGGGAAAAATTAATGGAAATTTTTAAATTTTTAAAAATTTCCTTACCGTCTGTTCATTTTTTGCTGAAATTAGCAAACTTTTGCCGTTTTATTTACGATTAATTGGTGACACAGTCAGCAGAATAAATAGATAATTGCTTGAAAAATCTTTCCTAAACAATAAGAAAATCAAGCGACAACAAAAAATGTAAAAAAGAGACGTAAAATGGCATTTTAATTCTGAAACTTTTTTTGTTTAAATAGGTATATTTTTTCGGTCAGGGTCGTTTTCGTACCGCCGTTTTCGTACCATCCGTTTTCGTACCGGGGTCGTTTTCGTACCGCCACTTTCGTACGGGGGACATTTTCGTACGAGTTCTTGTATAAGCGTCAGATTCGATTAGAAAAACTTAAGAACTAATAGAACCAAAGTTATCATTTTTTGTTTCCCATCCATAAATAGAGACCGCATTTTGAGGCATATGTCTTTTCTGCGCACTAGTTTCGATATATTAAGTTATAAATAACACATTTTCCACTTGGTTTGAGGCTTCTACATTGACTTTTATTATACCTTTTTGGGATTTTCATGCCTTTTTTCAATTTTTTGGTGCCTATTATAGTGCCTTTTTCGCGATTTTTAGTGCCTTTTTGCGGGAACACCCGTTTCGGCGCCAGCCCAAGTTTTTTGACTACAACTTTTTCTTTGGCTTCTAAATCTAATAATTTTGGTATCATTCGAAAAACAAAATAACAGGAATTCCAGGACAAACTAGGGTCGCATCTCATAGTTTCGTGAAGTACCGGCGAGAAAATTGTTACTGTTTTCGGGATTGACATTGGCATAATTGTGCACCAATTTATCATTATTTCGTTTTGTTTTAATTACTTGCTGCTGGTTCATTTTGTAGTTAATAAAGCTTAAATTGTCAAAACATTAAAAGTATTTAAAGATTAAAAAAATAATATAAATGCAATTTTTTTTTGCATATCACTCGTACGAAAACGGCGGTACGAAAACGTCTCCGGTACGAAAACGGCGGTACGAAAACGGCGGTACGAAAACGGCGGTACGAAAACGTCCTGGCCCGTTATTATTATTAGGTTTTGGTACAGCAGAACAGGTACATACCGTATTTACTCGATTAGAAACCCACCATCCACGAATATAAGCTGCCCTTGGAGGAGCGTTGGGTACTTGCATAGTCACATAAATTTTCTTTTTGTTGTTGTTTTTTTAGATAAAAACGCGCTTCCAAACGTATACCGTATATGCTCTAATTATAGCCCATGGGGGATTATTTTTCAACCTCCTCAGAAAAGGGGGGATAATTAGAGACTGGGGGATTATGATAGAGGGAATATTTTTCAAAACACCTCGTAGACTGGGGGATAATTGGAGACTGCGGGATTAATAGAAACTGGGCTATAATTAGAGCATATACGGTAGTTAAAATGCCATTTTACGTCTGTCTCTTTTTTTACATTTTTGTTTTCAGTCGATTTGCTTATTGTTTAGGAAAGGCATTTATTAAAATAATTAGATAATTCTTGTGTCACCAATTTATTGTCAAAACGGCAACGTGTGCTAATTGCAGCAAAAAATGAACAGACGGTAAGGAAATTTTTATAAATTTCAAAATTTTTAATTTACCCAATTTTTCCATGTTTCAGTTGGATTTGTAGCGACGTATGGATGGACATTCTCCCATCTTTTGACCATGCCCAACTCGGACTCAAAATGGCATTGATTTCCGACCGTTTCGACATTTTGGTGGACACGCATTCTGATGGCAAAACGGAATTGACAATTTGGAAAACAATCAAAATTTGCGAGGGCATTGGACCAGAAGCGAAACTCTCTGTACAGATCGATGGCAATTTTGTGGAGGATTTTCCATTGCCGGACCATCCGTTGCCCAACAAAATCCGCTTTAAGGACATTCGGATTGAGTAATTTAAACTTTTGTTTATATTAAAGCATTTTTATATTTCTTCAGTTACATTGACTATTCCGTCATTGAATTTCTCCATGCCAACAAGCAAATTTGGGACAGAATGGGCACCAAATTGGAGTTGATTGTGCCTTCATATGAAACCGAAGATGTCCATCCGATTTGGGATGTTTTTATCAGTAAAATTTGGCACATTTTTACTACAAGCATTCGCCATTTGCACTTTTCTGATGCCAATGATTTGGACAATTTACGTCGTCGCACTTCGCCAACAATTCTCACTGATCTTTGCCAATTGAATTCAATCGAATCCATTGATCTGTTCCCCGATGGAATTGCTGACGATGGACCAAATGCAACTGCCGGCCAGGCATTGTCCAAATGGCTTCAAACTCCGACAAAAAATGGTCAACCGAAACGATCGTTTCTCCAATATGTAGATGCAGACGGAAACTTGGATTGGGTCAACAGTTTCAAGGAGGTGTGTGTGTTGGTCACATAAATGATTGATTGTCTTTTGATTTACGCTTTCTTTTATTTTGTTTAGACATTTCGCCGTCCCACCGCTTCTTCTGTCAGTTACAAAATTTATTTTGACGTTTTACTGTCGCCAATTGAGCCATTTGAATTGGTGAATGAACGGACCAAAGAAAGGCTGACACTGATGAAGGTCGGAGAAGACGAAGATGAATGTGATTGGCTGTTGAAGCGATGCCCAATTAGTGAAAGGCGGTGATCAATGGAAAAAGGACGAAAATTGGGACGACAATTTGAACATTGTCCAATTTATTTTGGGGAGTGGCGGTATTAATTTCATTGGGTAAGTGTAAGTGTAAAAGCTAATCCATTCACCAAATTCAAAGATGAAATGTTCTCAACGACGCCCGGGCCAAGTGAATTAGCGGAATGAGTGATTATTTTGAAAATGTCGTCTAATTGCGTGGAAATGAATTAATTAATTAAATTTGAGAAATGATCGATCTCACGGATTGGAATTTGATTTGATTTGATGCTCTCATTTATTCTCTCAGAAATGCTTTTGTTGATTTTCTTTCATTCGAATAAAACGCATACCGTATATGCGCTTTTTATATGCCATGGTATATTATTTTTCAACCTTCTCAGAAGGGGGTACATAATTGGAGACTGGTAGACTAATGGAGACTGGGAAATTATTTTTCGGCTGATTTTAGTGGAAAATTTTTTGAACATGTCGCCAAAAAATGTCATCTTGTCAAAAAAAATCATTTTTATTGCATTTCTGTTAAACAACTTCTGAAAATTGACCCCAAAATGGCAAAAATGTGTCATTTTCTTGCTTACAATATGCATAAAAATTGAATTTTTAATGGTGAAAGATTGACGAAACGATCATGAAGAACCTTTTTTTAAATTTTTTTTTATATTAATTTTAATTTTAAAAGTTTTTAAGTTTTTTGGCTTATCTGATGATTAGGGTCGCTACTTTTAGTGATTTAACGAATTTTTTTGCTCAATTGTTTTGAAGAAAGGAGCTCAAAAAACGTATTCCTTAACAAAAATGACATAAAACCAAAAAATACACCCCTAAGAAACGACCTAAACATTTTTTCAAAAAATGCACCCCTGAGAATTGTAAAATTTTCTTAAAAATTCTTCCCACAATTTTTTTTTCTTGACAAATTTTGATTAAAAGTGTTCAGTTTTTGATAAGGGAATAGTTCAAAGGAAAACTACCTCATTTGCAACTCCAACTAGTGAATAAAAATTATATTGGCTTAATTTTTGGCAAAAAATTATGTCACTATTCGTCATTATTTCGGATTTTTGCCACTATTTTGTCACTATTTTGGAATTTTTACTCACTATTTTAGTTAACTATTTCGATATTTTCCGTCACTAAAAGTAGCGACCCTACTCTGATGATGATGCAGGGCTGGATGGAGTCGGAGATGACAACGAATTGTTCATTTATTAGCCATTTTTACTGTTGAATTGATTTTTTTTTGGAAAATGTGCCAAATAAATTATTAAAAAATTCTATTTATCCCCCCCCCCCCCCCCCCGGCACATAAATGGAGACTGGTAGATTATTTTTCAACCTTCTCAGAAGGGGGTACATAATTGGAGACCGGCAGATTAATGGAGACTGGCATATAAAAAGAGCATATACGGTATTTGATATTTCTTAGGCTTCATTTTGTAAATTTTTTATTGTACGAACTGCTATTGACCCGATTCTTTCATCAAATATTTGGGTTTTCAAATTTTTGAAAAAGTGAATATTTTCTTATCATACATCAATCATTCTCGGAGCGCTATGCTAATATTTTAGTATAAAATGCCTTTTTTTTCTCCTCCGCCTCATTCCATTCTCTCATTAGGTATTCTCCCTATATTTCCCGGTGATTCGATAAATTTGTTGTCATCAAAAAATGATTACATTTTGAAGATGAATTTTCATTTTTGTGAAGATCCGGCGGGATTTCATTGATTTTTTGAAACTTTTAAAAACAGAATGTCAAAATTTTTGAATAAATTTATAATAAGTTCAATCAAATTAAATCCAATTTTCATCTCAAATTTCATCTAGAATTTGCAAAAAAAATTCCCGGCGGCGCCTATCGGCACCGCCGGCGGATCGGCTTTAAAATCGTATTTTTTGCTCTTGATGTTCTTTTTTTGAAAAATTTTTAATCACACACTCATGTACTAGAGCCATATCTGTTTTTCCACCTAGTAGGATCTCAATTCCCTCAGTCAGAGGATACAATTTTAAAATTTTATGTTTCTTAAATATGATTGAAATAAAATTTTCAGTTTTTTTCGTTTCGTTTCGTACGAAAATGGTTATTTTTTCCTTTTTGTGTTTCGTTTTCGTCCGTCAAATAAACGTTGTAAAAAGTTTTCATTCATTTTCAGTGATTATAAAAATTTAAATGTTTTGTTTGTTATTTAGAAAGGGATTTTTCAAAGACAATTACCTAATTAGGTATTTATTCTTGCATCAATCAATTGGAAAACGGCAAATTGTGCTAATTTCAGCAAAAATGAACCGACGGTAGGGAAATTTTTAAAAACTTACAAATTTTTCGTTTACCCAAATTTTTTTCCATGTTTCAGATGGATTTGTAGCGACGTTTGGATGGACATTCTCCCATCTTTTGACCATGCTCAACTCGGACTCAAAATGGCATTGCTTTCCGACCGTTTCGATGTTTTGGTGGACAAACATTTTGATGGAAAAAGCGAATTGACAATTTGGAGAGAAATAGGAATTCGCAAGGACAAAGGAGCAAAAGCGAAACTGTCTGAATGGATCGATGGCAAAATTGTGGATTTTCCGCTGCCGGACCATCCGCTTCCACACAAAATCCGCTTTAAGGACTTTTGGATTCAGTAATTTTAACTGCGTATTTTAAGGCTTATTTTTTTATTTCTTCAGGTACATTGACCATTCCGTCATTGAATTTGTCCGTTCCAACCAGCAAATTTGGGACAGACGGGGCACCAAATTGGGGTTGGATGTGTATTCAGACGAAACCGAGGATGAACAGCGAATTTGGGATATTTTTGTCCGTCAAATTTGGCCCATTTTTGCGCCAAACATTCGTCATTTGCGCATTGACTATAGCGATGATTTGGACAATTTGCGTCGCCGCACTTCACCGACAATTCTCACTGATCTTGATCAATTGTATTCAATTAATTCTGGTGCTCTATTACCCGATGGAATTGCTGATGATGGGCCAAATGCAACTGTTGGCCAAGCGTTGTCCAAATGGTTGCACACACCGAGCAAAAATGGTCAACCGAAACGATTGTTTTGCGAAGACTTTGACGAAGAAGTGAACGTAGATTGGGTCAGCAGTTTCAAGGAGGTGCGTTTGGTCATATTTTTCATAAAATTGGGTGATATTTCGATGGGCCTCTTTTTTTGAAAAATTTTTTCTAATTTTGTTTTCACAACTAATTCAGAGAGGGCTATTAATTAAACAACTGATTGCTTTTTGATTTGCGTTTTGTTTTTGTTTAGGCATTTCTCCGTGCCACCAATTCTTCTGTCAGTTACAAAATTAATTTTGTAGCGTCAACAAATTCAATTGAGCCATTTGAATTGGTGAACGAACGGACCAAAGAAAAGCTTACGTTGGAAAAAGTGTCACGTTATGCTGAAGTTAATTTGCTGTTGAAGCGATGTCCAATAATTGTTGGGGAGAAAGAAGCGACGGTTCAGTGGGAAAACGACAAAATTTGGGACGACAATTTGAACAATGTCAAATTTAATTTGTGGCCTGACATCAATAAATGCATTGGGTGAGAGCAACAACCAACGGAATTTGATTTTGTTGGAAAATAAAAACTCAATTTAGGCCATTATCGCCACCAGCGGAATAAGAAAAAGCGGATCAAAGCAACAAAAATGTCGTCTGAGTTAGCGGAAGCGAATTAATTATATTTGAGAAATTGTCGACAATCTCACCAATTGGAAACTGATTTGATCCTTATTCTCTCTCAGAAATGCTTTTGTTGATTCTTACACATTTATTTGTCTGGTTGTTTTAGAATTTTTGTTCAATATACTTGAAAAATGGTCGATCATTTTTGAGTTGGTCAGTATGCATAAAAATTACATTTTACGCCGAATTTTTTCGAAAAAAGCAGACATTTCAAAAAGATTTTTGAATTTAATCATTTTATGAATATTATGGCATTATGTTCATTTTTTAATTGGCGACATTTTGCCAAAATATTACATTTTCAGGTTGATTTTTTTTCTCCGTTTCACACCAAACAAAATTTCCCCCACTTTCGGTCCATTTATTCCTTTAGGTTTTCAAAATTTTAGCCAAACAATTTTTAATCAAAATCAATTACAAAAATTAACTTACAAATTAGTTTTAAAAAATTTCTCCGGCAGACCCTTCCCATAAATTTTTTTTGAAAATATGTATAATATTGTTGAAAACATAGTGAAAACAGTGGTCCTTGGCCCAAATCAAAATCAACTACGGTTTTTGCTGCTTAAAATTATATTTTATAACGATCAAATTGAAGCTTATTTTTGCTTGTTTTTTTCACAACATAAATAAAGTTTTTTAGTTTAGTTACATCATTTTTCTCAATCACAAATTACGACAATAATTGTGCTGTTAATTGCCGCAAAATGAACCGACAATTAAAGAAAAAAATGTGAGGGATTTTTAAATGATAGAATTTTCGGCACTTTTACAGTTTAATGGGCCCTTACGAAAAACGGTGGAGGGGTGATTTTGAGCTAAAATCATTGGTAAAAACTCAATATTGTGAAAAAACAAAAATTGCATAACAAATCGCAGTACTAGTTGGGTTTCAGACTTTTGATTTATAATTTTTCAAAATTTTGCTCCCAACTTTTGCTTTTCATTGGACCTATTAAACTACAAAAAGTGCCAATTTCTCATTTAACTAATTTTTATGCACTCATTTCAGCTGGATTTGTGGCGACGTTTGGATGGACATTCTCCCATCTTTTGACCATGCCCAACTTAGAGAAAGGCAAATCAACTTTTTTCTCTTAGCGGATGTTGTTTTAATAAATATCAACATCAATGTTGATATTTAATTAAATCAACATAACATTAAGCCATCAACGCAAATATCAACGTAAATTTTTAAAATTGCGATAATTTTTTAAAATTTATTTGAACGGTTTATAATTTTATGTAGAGAGATAGTGTAAAAATGAGAGAGTGCTGAATTTCGGTCCCAGTCATACAAAACATTTTTGATGAAGGAGGGTAGAGAAAATAATTTCATTAGAGAGTGCTATGGGAAGAGAATTCTCTTCCCTTCTTCGCTGAATCTTTTGGTAAGAGACGCAGATTCCTCACTATGTTCTCTGTTCTCTCTCTGTCTTAAATCTCTTCCCATAACACTCTTTTTTAATTAATTTTTCTTTATTCTTCTTCATCAACAATGTTTTGTCTGACCAGTACTGAAAGTTCAGCACTCTCTCATTTTGCCTTATCTCTCTCCCAAATGATATTTCCCGCTAAAAGTCATTTTTAAAAAATTGCTTTAAATTTTCAAAAAATGATACAAATTTTAAAAATAGCGTTGATATTACGTTGATGGCATAATGTTATGTTGTTTTAATTAAATATCAACATTGATGTTGATATTTATTAAAACAACATTCGCTAAGAGAAAAAAGTTGATTTGCCTTTCTCTAGCCCAACTCGGACTTAAAATGGCATTGTTTTCCGACCGTTTCGATGTTTTGGTGGACAAACATTTTGATGGAAAATTTGCTTTAAGAATCTTCTGATTAAGTAATTCAACGAATTTTATTAATTGTGGTGAAACTATTCGGCGCTAGTTTTAAAAAAGCGCGTCTTTTTGAAAAATTTTTGCACTTTTTTTTTTTTGTTTTTTACACATAATGATGAATATCCAGAGGTTTTCTAGGTCGATGATCACGAATATGGCATCCATTTCGACCAATTCGAAATCCCGATTCAGATTCTAACACAAAAGCTAATTTTCAAAAAATGTTCAGCCAATTTGGGATGTTTTTATCCGTCAAATTTGGCCAATTTTTGCGACAAACCTTTGCCATTTGAGCTTTGGCGGTCCTATCCATTTGGACAATTTGCGCCGTCTGATTTCACCAGCAATTCTCACCGATCTTGATCAATTGAATTCAATCGATTCTGGTGGTCTTTTACCCGATTGGATTGCTGATGATGGACCGAATGCAACTGCTGGCCAAGCGTTGGCCAAATGGGTGCCCACGCCAAGCAAAGACGGCCAGCCGAAGCGATTGCATTGCTGTGATTATCGTGGTCAAACAAACCTTGAATGGGTCAACAATTTGAAGGAGGTGGTCGGCCATAATTTGACTGATTGATTGCCTTTGATTTGCGTTTTGTTTTTGTTTAGGCATTTCTCCGTGCCACCAATTCTTCCGCCAGTTACATTATTCGAATTGATCATGTGAAAACAATGCCAATTGTGCCTTTTGAATTGGAGAACGAACGGACCAAAGAAAAGCTTACGTTGGAGAAAGTGCCACATTATTATGTTATTGATTTGCTGTTGAAGCGATGTCCAATAATTGTTGGGGAGAAAGAAGCGACGGTTCAGTGGGAAAACGACAAAATTTGGGACGACAATTTGAACAATGTCCAATTTGAGTTGTTGCGTGGCAATCGTTCCATTGGGTGAGCAGCAACAACCAACGGAATTTGATTTTGTTGAAAAACAAAAACTTAATTTTAGGCCATTGTCTCCACCAACGAAAGAAAAAGAAGAAGCGGGCAAAAGCACCGGAACTGTCGTCTAATTGTGCGGAAGTGAATTATTTATATTTGAGAAATTGTCGACGATTCTCACCAATTTCAAATGGATTTGATGCTTATTTTCTCTCTCAGAAATGCTTTTGTTGCTTCTTACACTTTGAGTTATGATGAATTGGATGATGTATAATTAGTAGAGATCGGTATTTTGAAAAAAGCCTGGACCTGGACCTGGATTCCATGTTGGACCTGGACCTGGATTTCCTGGACAAAAATCCAGGAAAATCCAGGTCCAGGAAAAATCCAGGCTCCTCGAGACCTGGATCCAGGCCTGGACCTGGATTTTTTGAAATTTGTTTTAAAAAGCAAAAAAATCTTTGAAAAAATCAATTAATTGCTTGAGAAAGTCTAAAAATATCTAATTCTTAATAATAATGTGTTTTTAAATCTATTTATCTTTTTTTGATAAACTTGAAAAAAAAATCAGTCAATTGAAATACTAAAATTAATCGTTCCAAAAATTATAACATTTGGAAAAAAAGTTCAAAAAATTTTGAAAGGGGTTTTAATTTTTTTATATGAATTAATAAATTTTTCGAAAATTTTTACAACATGTAATCTTGGAATTTTTTCATAAAAAATTTTCTGATTTTTTTCCAAGTTTAGCATTCAGAATCAAAAAACCAGATTTCTAACAAATTTTTTCGGCACATTTTTTCAAAAAATTTTTAGAATGTGTGAGAGAAGAGCGCCCGGCGGTGCCGATAGGCGCCGCTGGAAAATTTTTTGTAATTTCTATACAAATTGTTTACAATTTTTTCCAAAAATTTACCAAATATTTGCAATTAAAAGCCAAGCGTCGACTTTTTTTGCTTTTAAAAATGCCTTTTTTTTGCGGCGAGCTTCCAAAAAACTTTTAGGAACGGGGGGTCCGGCGGTGCCGATAGGCGCCGCCGGGAAAATTTTGTAATTTTTAATGCGATTTGTTAACAATTTTGTTCAAAAAATGATAAATTTTTTCGATTTTGAGCCAATTTTTTAAGAGATAAGAATTTTTAGAGGGCGGAGTGAAAATTTTGGCACATTTTATACCAATTTTAAATACATTTCGCCATAAAAATTGAAAAAAAATTTATCCAGGAAATCCAGGTTTTTTGTGCCTGGACCTGGACCTGGATTTTCAAATTGACCTGGACCTGGATTTCCTGGACAAAAATCCAGGAAAATCAAGGTCCAGGAAAAATCCAGGTTTCCAAAAAATGACCTGGACCTGGACCTGGATCCAGGAAAATCCAGGCCTGGATCCAGGTCCAGGCCGATCTCTAATAATTAGGCATTATTAATGGTACTTTTTGAGTTAACCAAGAATATTTAAAGGGGCCTGACTCCTCACCCCATCCTATTCAATCCTTTGAATTTGCGTGTTAAATGTGGAGACCCGAAAACACACTGAAAATTGGGGAAATTTTCGAAAAAAATTCCTAGAGCTTAATTTTCTACAAAATTTATATTAAAAAAAAACCAAAATTTAAAATATGAGTGAGAAAAGTCCCAGCACTGTTGGAAAAGTCAGGGTCGATCGGGCAATCTCTCATTCAAAATAAATTTATAGAAGCTTTTAATCGAATCTATTTTTAAGGGTGTGAAAATTTTTTGAAAAGTCTCGGATTTTGTGTCTCGGGGTTTTCGGACTCGGGGGTAAGTCGCGAATCTCAGGAAGTTTTCGGTAAGCATTCCGATTGATCATTCTTTACTCCAGCGGATATAATTGTTGAAAATTCCATGATGAACTGGAAATTGGCATTAATAATATCTAATTGTGTGTGACTAAAAATGACAGCCTAAGGCCAGCCGAAAATTGTTGTGCCATGGCCATACATTAAATAGTAGGGGGGGTCGACCCAACTTCATACGAACGAAGTCCAGGGGGAGTCGAGGGGGGGTCGGAGACCAAAAGTCCTCTTCAGGCCCGTAACAATTTCGCGAAGAGCTTTTTTTTTTTTTTTGCTCTTGGGCCAAAAATTTTTTGGTTTTTCAAATCCGCTTTTTTTGCGGCGCGCTTTTTCCAAAAAGATTAAAAAACCAAATATTACTCAATTTCGTAAATGTTTTTTTGCATTTTTTGTACAAAATTGGCTAAATTTAAAAGGATTTTGTTAAATTATTCACATTTTTTTGCCTTTACGAAGTCGCCTCTCTCTTTTCCCTTCGTATCCGACCTTTCCCCACATTTTTTCACATTTTTGTCCCAACCAATACGAAGTCCCCCCCTCTTTCGGCCCATCATACGAATGAAGTCAGGGGGGGTCGACCCCCCCCCCCCCTATTTAATGTATGGCCATGGCATTTATTGGGTTGGGCTGCGAATATGCCAAGCTTTTCCCCTTTTATCATTAGCCATTTTATCAACAATTACTGACAATTAATTAATTACATGCACATAAAATACAATGGAAATGGATGGACGCATTTGCGAGAAAGCAAAGGTCAAATACAAATAGACAAACAAACAATTAGACAATATTTAAATGGCAAAGTGCCAACATAATTTCGGTCATATAATCGCATCAATTAATTAATTCATTTCTGCTGCTGACCACTCGGTCCAGGAGAAGCGGCGTCGAGAAGGCTGAAAAATGATGATATTCCATTGCAAATTATGAGTCAATGGCATTTTATGAGTCAAATCAACTAACTATCCTTGATTTTTTGTACCATAATTCGGCTCTTTTATGATTTGTCCCCCATAAATTTTTCGTAAATTTTTTTTTGTTTTCAAAAGCCATTAATTCCGAATCCCGGACCCGAACAAAAAGTCGAAATCTCAATTTCTGATTTTCACATTTTTAGTTCAAACTTTGTTTAAATTCACAGAATTCGAGTTCGGGTCCCGGTATTCGGAACCATAATAGAGCCCACAATTCTATCCATTCCAAAAAATCATATTTTTGGAAACGAATTGAACGCACATAGTCAAAGCAATTGTTGATTAGACTCATAAAATGATTAAGCATTTTAAATTGTTCACCCGTCGTCGTATCTGCCATCTTCGATCCGAATGTAAATTGGGTTCGTCCGAGCATTGAATTTATCCGTCATATTTTCCCAATTTCTTCCATTCCATCCAATTGGACAACGGATGAGACAAAAGTCATTTGCTGATTGATGAAGTATCAATTTCTCCACAGTCACTTCGTTGATCCGATCAAATGGCACAACGGAGTCAAGCGGAGAAGACAGCAGAAAGTGAATGCGAAAAGTAACCGGAGAAGAAGCATTGGAAAATGCCTAAAATGGGACAAAAAAAAATCATAGAAAAACCAATTAAATAGGGATAATCACCGCTTTGAACTGTTCCATCGTTGACGACCATTGATCCGGTGAATTAATAAAGCATTCGAGCACCTTCGGCACACCATCCGGATGAGGCGTGAACAGCCATTTGGTCACAGCTTGGCCATCCGACGCCATGGCACTGTCATCGGGCGGAAATTCGGGGAGAATGACGTCACCGAAAAAGACACCGTTAAGTGATGGACAATTGTTGAGAAGTGACGGGGCCAATTGACGCAAACGGCGAAAAGCGATGGTATTCAAAACGATCACATGCATTGAATGGCGAAACATTGGCCAAATGTTGAGCAAAACAAATTTCAAAATGCGATCATTGCCCGTGATAATGTGCAAATCCGTTGAACAACCGGCGAAAAAACGGTGAAAACGGCGGAGAAATGCGACGACATTTTGATCGATGTAGCTTAAAATGTGATCTCATAAATCAAAAAATCTGGATGATCGGCTTCTTACGCGATCTTAATGCCTCGGAATCCGATGACTTTGTTGGACAACGGATTTTGCGGAATTGGCAATGGATTTCCATCGGATTTGACAATTTGCATTTGCTTGGTGCCATTTTCTTGAATGTCCCATTGGATTAGCAATTGTTTGTTCAATTTCCATTTGCGTGTTTTGAAGTGTTCGTCGACGATGCGGTCAAAGCGGCGATTGATCAGTGCAATTTTGAGGCCGAGCTGAGAAGGCGCAAGAAAATCAAACACCAAAAGCCAACAGTCTCCACAGATAAAGCTGAAAAATTGAAGAATTTTATGAGATTTCCAAATTTTTGTTTATTTTTTTTTACATTTCTTTTTTGTGAGGGCGTCGTCGTTTTTTGACATGGCCTAAAAAGAACCAAAGAATGGTGGCACAGCCGACCAACAGAAGAAACACGACAGACCAACTGAAAAATTAATTGGGAAAAGCATCAAAGCGAGTTAATCCAAAATTGAAGTTTTAGCTTCCAAAAAGCTAACACTTTCAAAATTGGCTTTGAAATTTTAATATCGAAATTGTTCAAAAGCGGAGCAAAAGAAATGAGAAACGTTAGAAAAAAAGAAATAATAAACGTACAGAATTTCTGAAGGCATTTGCAGGAACAAAATGACCGGAAATGGACGAATGAATGAATGGAATGAGGCGGAAGAGAAGAAAAAGGCCTTTTTATACTAAAAATATTAGCATAGCTCATCGAGTTGTAGCATATTTTTGCGTCAAAAAGTCACAAATTTTTGCCATTTTGGGGTCACATTTTCAAAAAAGGAAGAAATTTTTTGCAAATTTTAATGATATATGATAAAAAAAATGTTCAAATTTTTCAAAAATTTGCCCTTTTTTCCTTGAAAAGTTTTCTTGATTTTGCAAGATAGAACTCAAATTCGTGATAACTGAATGTATGTGAATTTATTTTGTTAATGCATTTTTCTCTGCGATTTAATTTTATTGAGTGTACTGTAAAATGGTCTTTTATCTATCATGGGCATGGGTAATTTAAACAGTTTTTGAGGTTACCGTATATTCTCTAATTAAGGCCCCGGGGGGATTATTTTTCAACAGATTTTTAATGACTAGGGCCGCGACTTTTAGTGATGAAAAATCTCGAAATAGTTCATAAAATAGTGAGAAAATGGTGACATAACGCCAAAATTTTTTAATTATTTTGGTGAGAAGCGTCAAAGTCTGATTTTTAATGACGCATAGTGACTTCAGAATCGAAAATTTCAATGCAGAAATGCTTTGTTGAGCTCCTTTCTTCAAAATAAATATGAATTTTTAAATGTATGCATATTTTTAGCGCCCTTTTTGGCAATATTAAGAATTGGTGTCCCGACGAAAAAATGTTAAAAATTTGTCGGGTATTTTTCTAGGCTTAAAATGTGCTGATCACGAATCTGAGCTCAGATTTTGAAAATCATTGATTTTTATCTAATATTTTTTGTCAACTACTTGATTTTTTTGGTTTTAAATTTTTTTTTTAAAGTTTAGCAATTTTTGGCATTTTGCCGTTTTGGTGCCTTTTTTGGCGTTTTTTACCGAAAAATTCCACTAAAAATGCCAAAAAAAAAATCGGGAAAATACACTCCTAAGAAATGACCCGAAAACAATTTCAGAAAATTTTTATGGGGTGTAAATCAGGGATGGGCCAAATCGAAAAATAAAAAACGAAATGCGAAAAGCAAAATTTGCGAAACTGAAAAATACGAAATGAAAAAAAAAGCGAAATGCGAAAAGCCAAAATATGCGAAAATGCGAAAAGCGAAATGCGAAAGGCGAAATTTTTTTTCAAAAATTTTACCAATAGCTTTTGAGGTTGTGATGCAAAAAAAAAAAAATCTCTGCATTTTCCGGTTCAATCTTTTTCTCAGATCAAAAATGACAAATTCTACCCATTTTGTGGTTAAAATTTCAAAAATTAAGGTAAAATGAGGGTCCGGCGGTGCCGATAGGCGCCGCCTGAAAATTTTTTGGAAATTGTAATAAAATATGATAGGATAAGTTGCAAAATTTTCAAAAGATTTACTATTTTTTCAAAAAAATAAATCGCAAAAAAACAAAAAAAAATGCACCAAAAAGTTCAAGATAGAAGCTTCAAACCAAGTAAAAAACTCGTTTTCGTGCATATTAGGCTATAGCAAGTTAGCAAAAAAAGTAATTATTCCGGGAATTTTGACAAAAACCGGATATTCAAAAATGTACCCATAAACTTTTTTTAATTTTCGTTTCTGGGGAGAAATTTGAAGAATTTTTATTCGTTGAAAATTTTTAAAAATTTTCATTTTGGCGGGGGGGACCTTGGAATTTCTGAGTCTCAAAATTCGTGATTTTTTTAAATAAATTAACAATCTCTTACATTTTTGCTTTTAAATCGCTAATCAGTATTTTTGTGGCGCTATTTTTTCAAAACTCTTTAGGACATTGTGGTTGGGTGGGGTCCGGCGGTGCCGATAGGCGCCGCCGGAAAAATTTTGCAATTTTGAGTGTAATATGTTAACAGAAAATAATAAAATGAAGCATTCGTTTTAAAAATTTAAATTTTCAAATATATTCATTTTAGGGGTGGAAATTTCGCATTTTTCGCCAAAAAGCGAAATGCGAAACGCCAAAAAATGCGAATAATGCGAAAGGCGAAAAGCGAAACCTCGGCCCATCCCTGTTACCAATAATTGTTTTTTGTGTTCTTTTTGCTCTCTCATTTTCCCCAACTCTCTCTTTTTAAGTTACATAACAACATATTTTTGCCTTGCCTTTTGTGACACACCAATCAATTGGAAAAGTGAAAAGTGTGCTAAATAAGCCACCAAAATGAATCGACGGTAAGGAATTTTTTTAAATAAAATTTTCATTTCCAATTTCTTCCATGTTTCAGTTGGATTTGCAGCGACGTGTGGATGGACATTCTGCCATCATTTGACCATGCTCAACTCGGACTCAAAATGGCATTGCTTTCCGACCGTTTTGATGTTTTGGTGGACAAACATTTTGATGGAAAAAGCGAATTGACAATTTGGAGAATGACCAGAATTGAAAAGGACGAAGGACCAAAACCGAAAATGTCTATACTCATCGGTGACAATTGCAATTTTGTGGATTTTCCGTTGTCAGACCGTCAGATGCTCAACAAAATTTGCTTTAAGAACATTCAGATTCAGTCATTCTTTAGCTTTTGTACATATTAAAAGCATTTTTGTAATTCTTCAGGTACATTGATCATTCCGTGATCAAATTTCTCCGTTCAAAGAAGCGATTCTATGACAGAAGTGGCACCAATTTGGAGTTGTATGTGTATGAAATTGATGCGGATGTTCAGCAAATTTGGGATGTTTTTGTCCGAGGAATTTGGCCAATTTTTGCGAAAAGCATTCGTCATTTGGGCTTTCACGATGGCGATTATTTTGACAATTTGCGTCGAATTTCACCGACACTTCTCACTGATTGCGAGCAATTGAATTTAATCGACTGTCATCTGTTCCCAGATGGAATTGCTGATGATGGGCCAAATGCATCAGCTGGCCAAGTGTTGTCCAAATGGTTGTACACTCCGAAAAAAGACGGACAACTCAAGCAATTGCATTCTAATGGTTATGTGGGTTCACCGGATCTCGAATGGATCAACAACTTCAAAGAGGTGTCCCGCCATATTTTCGTCAATTTTGTTTTTGTTTATCAATTTTTGTGTTTAGACATTTCGCCGTGCCACCACTTCTGTCAGTTACAAAATTCCGGTCAGGGTCGTTTTCGTACCGCCATTTTCGTACCGCCGTTTTCGTACCGCCGTTTTCGTACCGCCATTTTCGTACGGGGGACATTTTCGTACGAGTTCTTGTACAAATGTCAGATTCAATTAGAAAAACTTAAGAACTAATAGAACGAAAATATTATCATTTATTATAAAATTTAATGTAGAAAATTTAACAAAATAACAAAATTCCGGGACAAACTAGGGTCGCATCTCATAGTTTCGGGAAATACACGAAGAAAATTGTTAAAGTTTTCGGGATTTACACTGGCAT
This sequence comes from Heterodera schachtii, assembly GCA_023374025.1. NCBI lineage: Eukaryota > Metazoa > Nematoda > Chromadorea > Rhabditida > Heteroderidae > Heterodera > Heterodera schachtii. The sequence continues at coordinate 132,812 of SIJG01000075.1, read as the reverse complement.
TGGCATAATTGTGATCATTTTGAGGGACAATATTGTTAAGTTCATCGTTACTGAATTTGTGGAACACAGAGAGTGCACCATAATGCACCAACTTATCATTATTTCGTTTTGTTTTAATTACTTGCTGCTGGTTCACTTTGTAGTTAATAAAAGCAGTCAAAAGATTAAGAGATTCTTCCAACAATTAAGAAAAATTCAGCCAGGTTTCACTGCATTTTTTCGATCGAAATTTTTATTTTTCGGAATTTTCTTTGTATTTTTCGGCATGTTCTTCACTAAAATTCAAATTTTGCCTCAAAAAGTCAAACTCCTCCATTTAGAGTTAGCGAAAAAAAGTCATTTGACTTAAATTCCCAGCCTTAGTAATTACTTAAAGAAAAAATAATAATATGAATGCAATTTTTTGCATATCCACTAGAGTTGAGCGGGACCGGGAAATTTGACAAAAACCGGGACCGGGACTTGCCGGGACTAGAAAAGTCGGGACCGGGACCGGGACCTCGATTTTCGTCCGGGACCGGGACCGGGACCGCGAGAAAAGCCGGGACCGGGACCAACCGGGACTTTTCCCAAGTGAAATTTTTTTTGAAAAAAAATTTAAAAATTTGAGTGCACTTTGTTACGAAAATTGCCTATATACAAAAATGTACCCATAAAATTTTTAATTTTCGTTTCGAGGAGGAATTCAAGTAAATTTTTAAAAATTTTCATTTCGGGGGGGGGATCTTGGAATTTTCTGTCCAAAATTCTGGATTTTTTAAATAAATTAACAATCTTTTAAATCTTTTGCTTTTAAATCGCTGTTTTTGTGGCGCTGTTTTTTCGAGAAAATTTTTTAGGAACATTGGGAGGGGGCGGGGTCCGGCGGTGCCGATAGGCGCCGCCGGAAAAATTTTTAAATTTTGAATGGAATATGTTAACAGAATTTGCCAAAAAATGACCAAATATTAAGTTAATTTGTGGGTTTTTAGGCTGTTTAAAAATGAAAAAAAAATTTTAAGTTGAAATATTTTTTATTAATTAAGTTCAATTAAAATAAATGGTAAAGAAAATATAAAAAAATTTCTTTTCCATCGAGGAATTGAACCCAAGAGCAGACCACCGAAGGTCAGAAGGTTTAGCCACTACACCACATAAGATCACGAAGGAACACTTTAAATGAAATAAATAATTTAATTTTTTTTTTCTCAAAAATTTCTCCTTCTCACCAATTCCCTTCTCATTTCTCACCCAGACCCCCATTCTTACCAGTGCTTATTTAGTCCCGCCGGGACCGGGACTGGCAAAACCGGGACCGGGATTTCTGTTTTTCCAAAAACCGGGACCGGGACCGGGACCTGAAAAAACCGGGATTTCCCGCCTCGGTCCCGGTCCCGGTCCCGGTCCCGCTCAACTCTAATATCCACTCGTACGAAAACAGCGGTACGAAAATGGCGGTACGAAAACGTCCTGGCCCGGGCAAAGTGTGCTAATTAACCGCTCACTGTACGCTAATATTTCAGTATAAAAATGCCCTTTTTCTTCTCCTCCTCTTCATTCCATTCTCTCAATCATTCTTCCCTATATTTCCCGGTGATTTTGTTGCTGTAAATGTCTTCAGAAATTCTGTACGTTAATTATTTCTTTTTTTTTTTTGATTTTCGGCATTTCTTTTGCTCAATTTTTGACCAGCAGAATAGGGAGATAAAAATTTCAAAACCAATTTTGAAGGATTAGCTTAATCGGCTTCAAAAAAGCTTTTAAAAAGCTAAAATTTCATACATATTTGGATTCATTCGCTTTCATTGCTTTTTCCTTCCCTTTCATTCATTCATTAATTTCCCCAATTCATTTTCAGTTGGTCTGTCGTGTTTCTTCTGAGCTACCCATTTCTTCTGTTCGTCGATTTTGCCACCATTCTTTTTTGGTTCTTTTTTGGACGTGTCAAAAAACGACGAGGCCCTCACAAAAAAATGTAAATAAAATTAAACAGAAAAGCATTTTTTCATGGCATTAAGCAGTCGAATGTTTTTTTGTTTTCAATTTCAGCTGGATTTGTGGCGACGTTTTGATGGACATTCTGCCCTTCTTTGACCGTCCTCAACTCGGACTCAAAATGGCACTGATTTCCGACCGTTTCGATGTTTTGGTGGACACGCATTTCAATGGCAAAACAACGGAATTGACAATTTGGAGACGTATCACAATTCGCAAGGACGAAGGACCAGAACCGAGACTGTTTGTATGGATCGATGACAATTATGTGGAATTTCCATTGCCGGACCATTCGTTGCCCACCAAAATCCGTTTTAAGCATCTTCAGATTGAGTAATTTTGAAACTTAGTGTATTTTAAGGCATTTTAATATTCTTCAGCTACATTGACTGCTCCGTCATTGCATTTCTCCATGCCAACAAGCAAATTTGGGACAGACGGGGCACCAAATTACTTTTGTATGTGGATTCAGACGAAACCAAAGATGTCAGACCAATTTTGGATGTGTTTATCCGTCATATTTGGCCTATTTTTGCGCCAAATATTCGCCATTTGTCTTTTACCAGTGGCGATGATTTGGACAATTTGCGTCGCCGCACTTCACCAACAATTCTCACTGATCTTGATCATCTGAATGTAATCAATTCTGGTGGTCTGTTCCCCGACGTAATTGGTGATGATGGGCCAAATGCAACTGCTGGTCAAGCGTTGTCCAAATGGTTGTACACTCCGAAAAAAGACGGACAACTCAAGCAATTGCATTCTAATGGTTATGTGGGTTCACCGGATCTCGAATGGATCAACAACTTCAAAGAGGTGTCCCGCCATATTTTCGTCAATTTGTTTTTGTTTATCAATTTTTGTGTTTAGACATTTCGCCGTGCCACCACTTCTGTCAGTTACAAAATTCCGGTCAGGGTCGTTTTCGTACCGCCATTTTCGTACCGCCGTTTTCGTACCGCCGTTTTCGTACCGCCATTTTCGTACGGGGGACATTTTCGTACGAGTTCTTGTACAAATGTCAGATTCAATTAGAAAAACTTAAGAACTAATAGAACGAAAATATTATCATTTATTATAAAATTTAATGTAGAAAATTTAACAAAATAACAAAATTCCGGGACAAACTAGGGTCGCATCTCATAGTTTCGGGAAATACACGAAGAAAATTGTTAAAGTTTTCGGGATTTACACTGGCATTGGCATAATTGTGATCATTTTGAGGGACAATATTGTTAAGTTCATCGTTACTGAATTTGTGGAACACAGAGAGTGCACCATAATGCACCAACTTATCATTATTTCGTTTTGTTTTAATTACTTGCTGCTGGTTCACTTTGTAGTTAATAAAAGCAGTCAAAAGATTAAGAGATTCTTCCAACAATTAAGAAAAATTCAGCCAGGTTTCACTGCATTTTTTCGATCGAAATTTTTATTTTTCGGAATTTTCTTTGTATTTTTCGGCATGTTCTTCACTAAAATTCAAATTTTGCCTCAAAAAGTCAAACTCCTCCATTTAGAGTTAGCGAAAAAAAGTCATTTGACTTAAATTCCCAGCCTTAGTAATTACTTAAAGAAAAAATAATAATATGAATGCAATTTTTTGCATATCCACTAGAGTTGAGCGGGACCGGGAAATTTGACAAAAACCGGGACCGGGACTTGCCGGGACTAGAAAAGTCGGGACCGGGACCGGGACCTCGATTTTCGTCCGGGACCGGGACCGGGACCGCGAGAAAAGCCGGGACCGGGACCAACCGGGACTTTTCCCAAGTGAAATTTTTTTTGAAAAAAAATTTAAAAATTTGAGTGCACTTTGTTACGAAAATTGCCTATATACAAAAATGTACCCATAAAATTTTTTAATTTTCGTTTCGAGGAGGAATTCAAGTAAATTTTTAAAAATTTTCATTTCGGGGGGGGGGGATCTTGGAATTTTCTGTCCAAAATTCTGGATTTTTTAAATAAATTAACAATCTTTTAAATCTTTTGCTTTTAAATCGCTGTTTTTGTGGCGCTGTTTTTTCGAGAAAATTTTTTAGGAACATTGGGAGGGGGCGGGGTCCGGCGGTGCCGATAGGCGCCGCCGGAAAAATTTTTAAATTTTGAATGGAATATGTTAACAGAATTTGCCAAAAAATGACCAAATATTAAGTTAATTTGTGGGTTTTTAGGCTGTTTAAAAATGAAAAAAAAATTTTAAGTTGAAATATTTTTTATTAATTAAGTTCAATTAAAATAAATGGTAAAGAAAATATAAAAAAATTTCTTTTCCATCGAGGAATTGAACCCAAGAGCAGACCACCGAAGGTCAGAAGGTTTAGCCACTACACCACATAAGATCACGAAGGAACACTTTAAATGAAATAAATAATTTAATTTTTTTTTTCTCAAAAATTTCTCCTTCTCACCAATTCCCTTCTCATTTCTCACCCAGACCCCCATTCTTACCAGTGCTTATTTAGTCCCGCCGGGACCGGGACTGGCAAAACCGGGACCGGGATTTCTGTTTTTCCAAAAACCGGGACCGGGACCGGGACCTGAAAAAACCGGGATTTCCCGCCCCGGTCCCGGTCCCGGTCCCGGTCCCGCTCAACTCTAATATCCACTCGTACGAAAACAGCGGTACGAAAATGGCGGTACGAAAACGTCCTGGCCCGGGCAAAGTGTGCTAATTAACCGCTCACTGTACGCTAATATTTCAGTATAAAAATGCCCTTTTTCTTCTCCTCCTCTTCATTCCATTCTCTCAATCATTCTTCCCTATATTTCCCGGTGATTTTGTTGCTGTAAATGTCTTCAGAAATTCTGTACGTTAATTATTTCTTTTTTTTTTTTGATTTTCGGCATTTCTTTTGCTCAATTTTGACCAGCAGAATAGGGAGATAAAAATTTCAAAACCAATTTTGAAGGATTAGCTTAATCGGCTTCAAAAAAGCTTTTAAAAAGCTAAAATTTCATACATATTTGGATTCATTCGCTTTCATTGCTTTTTCCTTCCCTTTCATTCATTCATTAATTTCCCCAATTCATTTTCAGTTGGTCTGTCGTGTTTCTTCTGAGCTACCCATTTCTTCTGTTCGTCGATTTTGCCACCATTCTTTTTTGGTTCTTTTTTGGACGTGTCAAAAAACGACGAGGCCCTCACAAAAAAATGTAAATAAAATTAAACAGAAAAGCATTTTTTCATGGCATTAAGCAGTCGAATGTTTTTTTGTTTTCAATTTCAGCTGGATTTGTGGCGACGTTTTGATGGACATTCTGCCCTTCTTTGACCGTCCTCAACTCGGACTCAAAATGGCACTGATTTCCGACCGTTTCGATGTTTTGGTGGACACGCATTTCAATGGCAAAACAACGGAATTGACAATTTGGAGACGTATCACAATTCGCAAGGACGAAGGACCAGAACCGAGACTGTTTGTATGGATCGATGACAATTATGTGGAATTTCCATTGCCGGACCATTCGTTGCCCACCAAAATCCGTTTTAAGCATCTTCAGATTGAGTAATTTTGAAACTTAGTGTATTTTAAGGCATTTTAATATTCTTCAGCTACATTGACTGCTCCGTCATTGCATTTCTCCATGCCAACAAGCAAATTTGGGACAGACGGGGCACCAAATTACTTTTGTATGTGGATTCAGACGAAACCAAAGATGTCAGACCAATTTTGGATGTGTTTATCCGTCATATTTGGCCTATTTTTGCGCCAAATATTCGCCATTTGTCTTTTACCAGTGGCGATGATTTGGACAATTTGCGTCGCCGCACTTCACCAACAATTCTCACTGATCTTGATCATCTGAATGTAATCAATTCTGGTGGTCTGTTCCCCGACGTAATTGGTGATGATGGGCCAAATGCAACTGCTGGTCAAGCGTTGTCCAAATGGTTGTACACTCCGAAAAAAGACGGACAACTCAAGCAATTGCATTCTAATGGTTATGTGGGTTCACCGGATCTCGAATGGATCAACAACTTCAAAGAGGTGTCCCGCCATATTTTCGTCAATTTTGTTTTTGTTTATCAATTTTTGTGTTTAGACATTTCGCCGTGCCACCACTTCTGTCAGTTACCATATGCAACTTTTTATGCCTGTGAAAACAATGCCAATTGAGCAATTTGAATTGGTGAACGAAGGGACAAATGAGAAGCTGATACTGTGGAAAAAATCCAAGCATAAATGGCTGTTGAAGCGATGTCCAATTACGGCGACAATTCAATGGGAAAACGATAAAAATTGGGACAACAATTTGAACAATGTCCAATTTTATTTGAAATGGTCGACGATCTCACCATTTGGAATTTGATTTGTTGCTCTCGTTTTATTTTTGTTTTGCAAATGTCACTTATTTTGAATACAGTTAATTCTTTAACAAAATTACAATCCCAAAATGTTTCCCCTGTGGCGCTTAACGGCGCACTACCGGCCCTTCTAAAAACGAAAAAAAATTAAATAGAAATTTGTTTAAAACGAAAATTTCTGCTTTTCCTCTCAAACTATCTGAGATAACACATTCAATCTAAAATTCATAATTAAGAATGGTCTAATTTCTTTTTTCATTTCGACGCTTTTGAGCAACCAAATTTTTGGGTGGTAATATTATGATAAAATTCGATAGAAAAGAGAACAAAATTTCCATTTACACATATTTCTTCAATTTGATTTTATTTATTTGTGTCAATTATAATCAATAGGGATTCTTTTTTTAGGCACAAAAAATCGCGAAATAGGCACCTAAAAAGGCAGAAAAAAATCGCAAAATAGGCACCAAATAGGCACAAAAACCCTCAAATAGGCACTAAAATAGGCAAAAAAAATTTTTTATTAAAGCTTTTTAGGCAGCAAAACACGTAAAAATTAATCAAAAAACTTATTTTGCCCATATTTCAATTGTTTTAAAGTTGTTTTCGGTAAAAATAATTTTTTAAACCAAAATTTTTATTATGAAAAAATAATTGAATTTTGAGGATCAATTTTTGTGAAAAAAAATTTTTCAATTCTTACGGGTGTATATTTTCGAAAAAATTTCAAGTGATTCTTAGGGGTGTATTTTTAATTTTTATTGCATTTTTAGTAAGGATTTTTCCGAAAATCCTGAAAAAAGCGCCAAAAATGGCGAAATAGGCACAAAAATAGGCAAATAGGCATTAAGCACAAAAAGTCCAAAATAGGCAAAAATAGGCATTATAAAAGTCATCGTAGACACCCCAAACCAAGTGGAAAATGCTTTTTTCGTGCTTATCTAAGCGTATTAAGTGCGCAGAAATTTTAGGCATTTGCCTAAAAAAAGAATCCCTAATAATCAAAGTTAAAACATACGCACAAAAATTGGATGAATGAAAATTGGAAGCAAAAAGAGAGAGTCACTATCATCCAGCAGAGTCATCGTCATCAACAGTTTGGTCCTTCTCACATAATACAGTATATTCTCCCACACCGTATCCCATCAGCAATCGTACCGTGTGCTGTAGTACAGATAATGGGAAATATTTTAATAAAATTAAAACAATTTTCAATAATTTTGTACATGGAGTCAGTCAACAGTTCGGGCCTCTAATTTCCAATGGATTTTTCATAACAATTTGAATCCCCCCATAAATCCGCAAATTGGCCATTTTTGGGGCATTAAGTCTAATTATGTGGATCCGAATCCCAATGAATTTCAGGGTCGAATCATAGAATGGGAATTTGACATTCATTTCGGCCCATTTTGAACTCCGAATTCGAACAAAGTCGAAAATTCATATGAAAAAAGAAGCGAGTCTAATAGAATTTGGGTTTGAATTTTTTCAGTCCATTTTTCAGAAGGGTCGAAATGAATGTCCAACAAATCTTTATCGGAGTAAATTAATTTTTTTATTCTTTTGTTTTTCATTGCTCACCCAATGCATTTTTTGTCGCCACACAAATTAATGCTGACAGTGCACAACAATTCGTCCAAATATTCGTCCTCCCACTGAACCCGCCGTCGTCGTCTTCCCAATTTGGCATCGCTTCATCATCACCACGGTTTGCGGGGTAGAAATTGCTCAATATGAATGTCAGATTAGTGAACAGCGACCCAGAAAACCCCCCAAAACAAGTTTTCATGACTTTATTGAACAAAATTTTTCTTTCAAAAAAGTGGGCCATTGGCAGTATTTGTTCGAATTCGGGTTCGGTGTTCGAAATTGGTGCGAATGAATATCAGAATCGTGATCAGCTACCCCGAAAACCCCCTAGAAATGTTTACAAATTGATTTAAAAATTATTTTTTTTATGGGCTGTAAACGACATAAGTACCAGGGATGGGTTAAATTGGAAAATAAAATACGAAACGCGAAATTTGCGAAAGTAAAAATGCGAAATGAAAATAAATGCGAAACTCCAAAAAACGCGAAATTGCGAAACGAGAAACGCGAAAGCGAAAATTTTTGAAAATTTGAATAAAATTTGTTGACAGATTTTCACTAAAAAATGATCAAATTTTGCGATTTTTGTATTATTTTTTAAGGAAAATAAGAGTTTTGGGGCGCGGTGTTGCCGATATTGAGTTTTGGGGGGCGCGGTGGTGCCGATAGGCGCCGCAGGGGGAAAATTTGGAAATTTTGATCATTTATAAACAAGTTTTCACTAAAAATTAGCCAATTTATAGGTAAAATTTTGGAAAATTTTTGGGGAATTTAATCCAATTCTTAGGGGTGTAAAAGTCGCGTTTCGCGCCAAAATGCGAAACGCGAAAGCGAAAGTGCCAAAAAAAGCGAAATATGCGAAAGCGAAAGCCCATCCCTGGTGTGTGTATGGGCGACGGTTCAGAAACAGCAGCAGAAGAAGGACGAAAATTCGGATGCCAATTTGAACGGAGTCTTCTTCTTTCTTCATAATTTCCCTAAAGCTAAAATCAGTCAAAATCAGACTCGATTTGAAAAACCTAAGAACTAATAGAATCAAAATTTATCATTTTTTATTTCCCATTCATAAAATATAATGTAGAAAATTCATAAATTTAACAAAATTCCGGGACAAAATAAGGTCGCATCTCATAGTTTCGGAAAATACCATCGAGAAAATTGTTAAGGTTTTCGGGATTGACATTGGCATAATTGTGATCATTTTGAGGGACAATATTGTTAAATCCATCGTTACTGAATTTGTGGAACACAGAGTGCACCATCATGCACCGAGGCCATTGTGGCTGTTGAAACGGTGCCCAATTGGTGAGACGGCGACGGACATGGGAATATATCGAACTGTAAGTGTCCAAATCATTTTAGTGTTCATTTTCCATGGGTTCGGATTCGCTCGACAGCAGCAGATGATTATGTAAACATTAATTTTTTTTACCGATTTTTCGGGACTTTGATCGTTTTTTTCTGATCACTTTTGGCGCGGAGCCAAAAGAAGCCGAAAATTCACAATAGTGAATCGACTATGCCTCTTCACAATAAAAGTGGTTATAAAGTTATTTGGACATTTACAGTTTGATATGTCCAACTTCAATTAAAATTAAGAAAATGCTTAATTTTAGGCCATTGTCGCCACCAGCGGAAGAAAAACAAGCGGGAAAAAGCAACAAAAATTTCGTCTAATTATATTTGAGGAATGGCCAAATCATACTAATTGGAAGAAAATGGATTTATCACACAATTGGAAATGATTTGATGTTCTTTTTTTCTCTAAAAAATGCTTTTTTTGTAAGAATTTTTTGATGCCAATGTCAATCCCGCAAAACATTCTCAGTTTTCCCGAAACAATGAAATTCCAATTATTATTATTATTATTTATTTTTTCTATCTCAAATTCCTATTTTTAATATCGCCAAAAATGCAATCCGAACTGCAAACAAATATCATCAAATAAAACGAACGGACATCTCAAATTATCAATCCTTCTTCTGCTGATCACTGCTGGGCCCGGGAGTCGAGAACATCTTTTCATCGCTTTGATCTGCTGGCGGAGACAGCGGCCTAAATTAAGAAAATTTTAAATGGATGAACATTTTTTTATACTGTACAGAGGACACTACTGTATCCCCCTGTCCATGCTCTATACAAAAGTAAGGCCAATCTTTTTGCTTACCCAATACAATCATCATAAAGATGGAAGATCACTCCATTCAAATTGAGCGACAGAAGTGGTGGCAGGGAGAAATGTCTAAACAAAAAGGGAGCGTAAATCAATGGCAATCAATCAATCAATTAGTCAGTCGTTTAATGAACAATTAAGTGGTCGATCGTTCACCTCTTTGAAATTGTTGGTCCATGTTATTTGATAAAAATAAGTACAGCAACGCAATCGCTTTGGTTGCCCATTTTTGCTTGGAGTGTGCAACCATTTGGCCAAAGCCTGGCCAGCAGACCTTGGTACTCAGTTGTCCCGCTATTGGTCCCGGTCCCGCTCAGCTCTAGATGATGAAATCAATTTGTTGACCAAATCCAATAAACTTGGTATTATTAGAATGATCTTAACAAGCTCTATTGGCTTTTCAAAAAAACAAAAAGATATACCGACATATAAAAAGGTAATACATAAGTAAAAATATGCAAAAATTCTGAATTTTGGTAGTATTTCATGTTGCAACTTTGTTATAAGTTATTCAATCTCTAAAATAGCTTATCAAAAGCTTCTAAACATGTAGAACTTTTGAATGATGCTAAATTTCTCAAATTTGGCCAGCTCAGAAAAAAGTTATGATGCTCTAAACTTGGCTCAGACTCTTGTGTCCCCCACCTACTTTTCCGTTATGGTACACCCCGAAACTTTTTTTTAAATATTTTTTTCTAGTCCTATTTTAATCGGCTAAAAATTGAATGGCCTCGCTTAATACAAACTTTGCGGATAATCTCTTTACATTGTAATCCGAAACATATTGGTGTGTCATAAAAACCAAACATTCATTTAAAAGCAAGCAAATAAATGTATTACAAAAGCATTTCGGAAAGAAAATGATGGCATAAAATCAAATTCCAATTTGGTGAGATCAGCCATTTCTCAAGTATATTTAACAAAAATTCTAAAACAATCAGACAAATAAATGTGTAAGAATCAACAAAAGCATTTCTGAGAGAGAATAAGCATCAAATCCGTTTCCAATTGGTGAGATCGTCGACCATTTCTCAAATATAATTCATTTTCATTGCTTTCATTCGTCCGCTTTTTCTTTTTCTTCTTCCGCTGCTGGCGACAACAATGGCCTAAAATTAAGTACTATTTGAATTGGATGAATTACTTTTCTGCTCTCACCCAATGCAATTAATGCCAACGTCCAACAAAGTAAATTGGACATTGTTCAAATTTGCGTCCCAATTTTCATAGTTTTCAAATTGAACCGTCGCCGTCTCTCCAACAATTATTGGACATCGCTATGCTCGGATTTTTCCCACAATATCAGCTTCTCATTTGTCCCTTCGTTCACCACTTCAAATGGTCCAGTTGGCGTTGTTATCGGGTAAAAAAAAAGTTGAATATTGTAGCAGGACGAAGTCGTGGCACGGAGAAATGCCTAAACAAAATTGGTAAAATAAAAGCAATATAACGCAAAGTAGGGCGGACGGATCACACCTTCTTGAAGTTGTTAATCCATTCGAGAGACGGTGAACCCAAATAATCATGGCAACACAACTGCTTCGGTTGACCGTCTTTGCTCGGCGTGTGCAGCCATTTGGACAGCGCTTGGCGAGCAGTTGCATTTGGCCCATCGTCAGCAATTCCATCGGGGAACAGACCAAAGGAAACGGTCAGAAAATAATGCCATTTTGAGACCAAGTTCAACACGTTCAAAAGATGGGAGAATATCCATCCACACGTCGTTACAAATCCAACTGAAATGGGAGGAAATTATGGAAAAATGAAAAATTTGTAATTTTTTTAAGAAAATTTCCTTACCGTCTGTTCATTTTGCTGCAATTAACAGAATTTGCCCTTTTTCCAATTGGTTTGTGTCACAAAATTTAGAATATTTAGATAAATTAAATTATCATTCAAATGCTTTAACCAATGAGCAAGTGTTTTAAATCAAAAATAAGAATTGGTTGATGGACTATGCTATTATTACAGGGCTGCCATCGGCCATGCTCCGTTTCCAAGGACGAGTATGCCGATTTGCAAGGACATAGTGTGGAAAATTCGTGAAATCCAAGGACATTTAAAAATTTTATTATATGCAATGAAAAATCAATAATATTATTCAAATGGCTTGTATGTATTTTTCACCGGAATGGATTTTTCCAATATTTTTTTGTTTCCGCTGATCATTTTCCTCATTTGCTACGACTTTTTTTCTGCTTTAAAAACGCTTTTTTTTGCGGCGCGTTTTTTCATAAAATTTTGTGGGACAAGGGGGGGGGGGGGGGGGGGGGGGTCCGGCGGCGCCTATCGGCGCCGCCGGGGAAAAATTTGAAAATTAGAGGGTAATTTGTTAACAGTTTTTCACCAAAAAAATGCGGATTTTGCGATTTGGAGATAATGGCGATGAGCATTTTTTACTTTTTCACAACACTTCTTGCGAGCGCTTTACCGAAAGACTTTTGGGAATGGGGGGGGGGGGGAATTATTAATAGGTTCTTCCAAAATTGATCATTTTTAAGCATCAAATTTTTAAAAAATAGAAAAAAAGGTCCCGGCGGTGCCGATAGGCACCGCCGGGAAAAATAAGGAATTTTTGTGCAATTTCGTATAGATTTTACACAAAATATGCTAGAAATTCAAAAATTTATCTAATTTCCTTTGATTATTTTTTCCTTTTTTCAAATGCTAATTTCCAAGGACGTCCAAGGACATTTTATTTTCAAGGAAGAGAGTCAAATTCCAAGGACGTCCTTGGCATCCAAGGACGGATGGCAGCCCTGAAATAAATGCCTTAAAATTCCGGTCATTTTGTTGCTGCAATGTCTTCAACAATTCTAAAAAGGGATGACAAAATTTGATATAAAAGATTATAATTAAAACAAAAAAAAGTTTCAGAATTTAAACGACCGTTTAATAAAATCGCGCAAAAATTGGCAAAAAAATGAGTATAAAAGTGGTTGTTTTTCCTGCGCCATTTTCATTATTATTATTATTCATTCACCGTTTATTTGTGTTCGCTCTATCTCCGACCTTTTCTCCCTGACAATGTCTTTAAAAGTGATTCTGTACGTTTTGCGCATTTCTTCTCGACATTTACCCTTTTCCTTCTCATTTTTTAGTCTGATCGCTGTGCCAATGTTTGTCATTTGTTGTGCCATCCTTTTGAAGTATTTGGACCGTTTCAAAAAACCACCAAAGATGAACCGACGGTAAGGAAATTTTTAAAATTACAAAATTTTATATTTTTTTCCTAATTTTTCCATGCTTCAGTTGGATGTGCGGCGACATTTGGCTGAACATTCTGCCCCTGTTTGACCATGCTAAACTCGGACTCAATTTGGCATTGCTTTCCGACCGTTTCGATGTTTTAGTGGACAAACATTTTGATGGCAAAAGCGAATTAACGCTTCGGAGAGCCATCGAAATTCGCAAAATCAAAGGACCAAAACCGAAAGTGTCTGTACGGATTGATAGCAAATTTGTGGATTTTCCATTTCCTGACCGTCCGCTTCCAAACAAAATGCGCTTTCACTTCCTTTGGATTGAGTAATTTCAACTGCTTTTTTGTGTATTTAAGGCATTTTATTTTTTATATTCTTCAGATACATTGACCATTCCGTCATTGAATTTGTCCGTTCCAACAAGCAAATTTGGGACAGAACTGGCACCAAATTGGGGTTGAATGTGCGTTCAGACGAAACCGAGGATGAACAGCGAATTTGGGATATTTTTGTCGATGAAATTTGGCCAATATTTGCTTCTAACATTCGCCATTTGATTCTTCCCGATGGCTATCATTTGGACAATTTGCGCAGTCGCACTTCGCCGACAATTCTCACTGATCTTGATCAATTGGTTTCAATCGATACTTATAAATTGTTCCCCGATGCGATTGATGATGATTTTGATGGACCAAATGCAACTGCTGGCCAATCATTGACCAAATGGTTGCACACGCCGAGCAAAAATGGACAACCGAAGCGATTGCATTGTTTGGATTATGACGATGAAGTGAACTTATATTGGGTCAACAGTTTCAAGGAGGTGCGTTTGGTCACATTCTCATAAAAAAACTGATTGACAGCCTTTGAATTTCGCTTCCTTTTTGTTTAGGCATTTGCCCGTGCCACCAATTCTTCTGTCCGCTACAGAATTAAATTTGCAGTGTGGAATACATCAATTGCGCCATTTGAATTGGTGAACGAACGAACCAAGGAAAAGCTTACATTGGAGAAAGTGACACGTTCTGCTGGTGATTGGCTGTTAAAGCGATGTTCAATTAGTGAAAAGGCGGCGGCGATTAAATGGGAAAACGACGAGTTTTGGGACGACAATTTGAACAATGTCAACTTTTTTTTGTGGGGTGACATCAATGAATCCATTGGGTGAGAAGCAACAGCAATGTTTGATTTTGTTGAAAAAATAATAATTTAATTTTAGGCCATTGTCGCCACCAGCAGCGGAAGAAGAGAAAGAAGAAGCGGATGAATGAACGCCATGAAAATTAATTATATGGAGGGCGGCTCAAAATCATGGTTTGCAATTGCGGTATAGTCAAGACTCCGCATACGAAACTGCCATCAAAAAAGTTCGTTTTTGAATAGAAATTTTTAGCCGAAGTTTTTTAAAATTGAAAAAATGCGTTTCCTATACACTTCTCTGCCCTTGCCTTTTGTGAAATTGACGATGTTGTGCACCGTTTTAACGACTTGGCCGAAAATTTCATCCAACGATTTGGCGACACGGAACAGCACCAAAATTTTCTCGAGTATATAGAAAATACATGGGTTGGTCGTCAGCGGCGCACGCCTCTCTTCTCTTTGGATTTTTGGAATTGCAAAAACGTAACCGAACTGCATTTGCCAAGGACCACAAATAGCGTTGAAAGTTGGCATTCCCGTTTGCAGATTATTTGTCATGAACATGGTGCGCTAAGTTCCGCAGGCCTCCCCGTGGCCGCGCGCCGGAAAACTGTCATTCTTATTTTGGATAAAAGAATGTCAGGCTAACCCCTTTCTAAAAAAGATTGGGGAGCGGAACGAATAGTTACAATTGTGACATACACCTAATATAGATTTTCAGAAATCTTCAAAGGACGGGCTTAAGAAATGGTGAAATCTCATTAAAATCATTTGAAGCATTTTGATATTTTTCTATTATTTAATGATGTTGATTGTTATTTGGAATATTCTTCGCTTTTTATTTTTTTTTTAATTTTTGTACGAAATGCCAGTGCTTACTAGTGTACGAGTTGTCTTTTGTACGAGTTGCCAATTGTACGAGTTGCCCTGTGTACGAGTTGTCTTTTGTACGAGTTGCCTTTTGTACGAGTTGCCTTTTGTACGAGTTGCCTGTGTACGAGTTGCCTTTGTACGAGTTGCCTTTGTACGAGTTGCCATTGACCCCCAAAAAAGTCATGAAAATTGCGAAAAAGTCGAAATTTGAAGTTTTTTCTTAATAAAAATTTTTCCAGGCTTGAAATTATGTGTCTTTCAAATTTTTATGACGTTATAACTCAAGTCCTAAACCATACATGATCAAGGGGTGCGCCAGTCAGACTCCTATACGTCGGACGTTTGGCGCAGGGGGGGTGCGCCAGGACCAATTTTTCTTACGTCGGCCCCCGATTTTCCCCGGCGACGACGACCTTTTTTTTTTTTTTTTTTTGCTATTCAAATCACCTTTTTTTTGCGGCGCGTTTTTTTCCAAAAAACTTTTGCAGAAGGGGTGGGGCGGTCCGGCGGTGCCGATAGGCGCCGCCGGGAAAATTTTTTGAGTTTTGTATGCGTTTTGCTAAGGAAATTGTTCAAATTTTAATTTTTCCCCCTTCGGTACGACCCACCCCACGACGACCCCCCCCCCTCCTTTACAGCCGCCCCCCTTACGACGCACGTGGGGGGGGGGGGGTGCGCCAGGCCCATTACGACGCGGGGGGGGGGGGTGCGCCGGCGCACCCCTTGATCATGTATGTCCTAAACTTCTAATTTCAAACCAAAATGCTAAAATTAATCATTAAACTTAATATTTTCAACAGAACAAACAAATTAAATGTATTCAAACGAAAGAAGCAACAATGATGTGAGGAGTAATTATATATCAGCAAATCAAATTACATTCCTAATGATCAATCATTTGCCATTTCCAAATAATTCTTCGCTTTTTCTTCCGCTGGGCCCGGCACTCTTTTGCGTCATCTGATCCGCTTTTGGTGGAGACAATCGCCTAAATAAAGTGTGAAAAATTAAATGTGACCAACATCAATTAAAAAGCAAAAGGGGGGCTCTATTGCAGTTCACACGGCCATAAAATAATTTGGCAACTTTAATGTACCTTAACTTTTTATAGAAACATCTGAATTAAACATTTCGATAGACCCAATATTTCTCTGTTATTCTGAAAAATTTTGTCATGTTTCAAAAAAAATATGGCCAGAAAATTTCAAAAAATTGCTTTTCTAAACTTTTGGCCATAAATTAAAGTTGTGTCAAATTATTTTATGGTCCTATAAACTGTAATAGAGTCCAAGCAAACGCTGCTTTCTTCACTCTCTCACCCAATGCAAGAAGCTTCATAAAACGTAAAGTGGACATTGTTCAAATTGTCCGAATTTTCTTCCTCCCACTGAACCGTCGCCGCCATTCCCCCAATTTTGCATCGCTCCAACAGCCAAACAACATGAGAATTTGCATGAACTTCTTTCACCAATGTCATCTGTTCCTTCGTCCGTTCATTCACCGATTCAAATGGCTTAAGTTTCATTGCCTTGTAAAGTTGAAGACGAATTTTGTAGTTGACAGAAGTTGTGGCACGGAGAAATGCCTAAAAAACAATTGGAAAAATGAAAATACAACGTATTTATTGAAAAAAATTTCGCGGCGTGCTTTTTTCTAAAGACTTTTAGGAGAAAGGGGTCCGGCGGTGCCGATAGGCAGCGCCGGACAAATTTTAAAATTTAAGCTTTATATTCTAACAAATTTTCACCACAAAATTATGAATTTCCGTGAAATTTTTATTTTATTTTTTATATTTTGAAAAATTTTAACTTTTCATGATTTAGTCAAGGAAAATTAAATTTTTTTAATTTCAACGAAAGGAAAATTGGATATAATTTGTCAATACATTATGCCAATGATGACCAATTTTTATGGGATTTTTGTTTAAAAAACCATATTAATCACAAAAAAATTAAATTAAAATGAAAACGTCAACCGATATCGAACTATGACAGAAAGTAATTTAAGTGTGATGCACTTACCCACTACACTACATTTCAAATAAATAAAGAATCAGCAAATTTACTTTATTTAATAAAATTTGGCAAAATGGTTAAAAAAATTCAAATTTCTTATAACTTTTTTACCTTTTCCCCCACAAAAATCCCATTCTTAGGGATGTATATTTAACCCCGACCCCGATCGGGGTTAAGGGTCGGGGTTCGGGGTTGTCGGGGTTGGAAGCGTCGGGGTTCGGGGTCGGGGTTTCCCCCCCCCCCCCCCCCCCCCCCCCGAAAATGGCCAAATGTCGGGGTTCGGGGTCGGGGGCCCAACCCTAGAATTAATTATGAAAATCGAGTTCGTCTGCTGTTATCTTCTTCAATTTCTTCCCATTTTCAGCTACATTGACCATTCCGTGATCACATTTCTCCGCTCCAACAAGCAAATTTGGGACAGAAATGGCACCAATTTGGATTTGAATGTGTGGTCACATCAAAGTGTTATCCTGTCGACTTGGGATGTCATTGTCCGTGAAATTTATTTGTCTGTTTGTTTTAGAATTTTTGTTCAATATACTTGAGAAATGGCCGATCATTTTTGAAATGGTCAATTGGAATTTGGATAAATGTTTATCGGTGGCCTCAAAACCAATTTTATTGGGTTTTCTTAGTCGGGAATTCGAAATTGGCCGGAATAGAGATGCCAGCCAGAATCATGATCAGTAGGGTTACGCGTTTTATGCATTAAAATGGCCAAAAGATGCCCTAATAACTTGAAAAATTTTAAAATATGCACTAAATCAGCATAGCATTTTATGCGGAATTTTCCGAAAAATCCAAAAACATCAATTTATGTTATGAATACGTTGCAAAACAAAAGATCTTAGTGCCTATTTTTTAATGTCTAATTTGCGAACTTATGCCTGTTTAGGTGCCTATTTCGTGATTTTTTGTGCCAAAAACGAAGAAAATTTGTACACAAATATAAAAAAAATAATTTTTTTTTTGAATTGGCGCCAAAAAACCAAAGATTTGTTTTAGTGTTTTTGCAAATTTTAAATTGAGACATTTTGCCCCAAATTCCTTCCATTTCCCCTTCATCAATTTACAATCCCTTCAACTTACAGAATTGATTTTTCTTTTCTTATTTTACCAAATTTCAATATTTTTCCCCCAGACTTCCACCAAATTTCTGTTGTGAAACACCAAACAAAAATAGAAATTGTTTATTAAATGGCATAGAAACAATGTTAGAATTGGGCATTTTGTGAAAAAAAAACTGACATAAACCTTGTTTTTGTGTACAAAAATTTTAGCAAAGTCCATGGGCCCATATGTCCAACTCTAATACAAATTTATATATTCCTTTTTTCAGAAACCCAAATTATTATTTTTTTGCTTAAAATTAACAGCCTCTTGGTTAACAATCACAAATTACGACAAAAGTGTGCAAATTGCAGCAAAAATGAACAGACGGTAAGGAAATTTTCGAAAAATTAAAATTTTTAATTTACCCAATTTTTTTCCATGTTTCAGTTGGATTTGTAGCGACGTTTGGATGGACATTCTCCCATCTTTTGACCGTCCCCAACTCGGACTCAAAATGGCATTGCTTTCCGACCGTTTTGACATTTTGGTGAACACGCATTTCGATGGAAAAACGACGGAATTGACGCTTTGGAATTACATAAGAATTGACAAGGACGAAGGACCAGAACCGAAATTATCTGTTTTGATCGATGACAAATGGATGTCATTTCCGATGCCGGATCGTCCGTTTCCAAATAAAATCCGCTTTAAGGATCTTTACATTGAGTAATTTAATTTTTTGTGTATTTTAAGGCATTTTTTTTATTTCTTCAGGTACATTGACCATTCCGTCATTGAATTTGTCCGTTCCAACAAGCAAATTTGGGACAGAATTGGCACCAAATTGGAGTTGTTTTGTGCAAATGCCCAGCCAATTTGGGATGTTTTGGCCAGCGAAATTTGGCCCGTTTTTTCTACAAGCATTCGTCATTTGTCCTTTTTCGATGGCGATGCTTTGGACAATTTGCGTCGCCGCACTTCACCAACAATTCTCGCCGATCTTGATCATCTAAATTCAATCAATTCCAATTATTTGTTGCCCGATCAAATTGCTGATGATGGGCCAAACGCAACTTCTGGCCAAGTGTTGTCCAAATGGGTGCACACTCCGAGCAAAAATGGACAACCGAAGCGATTGTTTTGCGAAGATTTGGACGAAGAAGGAAACGTCAATTGGGTCAACAGTTTCAAGGAGGTGTGTTTGGTCACATTTTTCAAATGATTGGGTTATTTTTTGATGTACCCAAAAAATTTTTCTATTTTTTTTTTCAAAAATCTCGAATGGGTTACAACTATTTCAGAGAGATGACTGGCTCTATTCATTAAACAACTGACTGATTGCTTTTTGATTTGCACTTTCTTTTGTTTAGACATTTCTCCGTGCCACCAATTCTTCTGTCAGTTACAAAATTAATTTTGAAACGTCACCAAAAACGATTGAGCCATTTGAATTGGTGAACGAACAGACCAAAGAAAAGCTGACATTGGAGAATGTGTCAAGTTATGGTGTTGTTCATTGGCTGATGAAGCGATGTCCAATTACGGCGACGGTTCAGTGGGAAAACGACGAAAATTGGGACGCCAATTTGAACAATGTCCACTTTAATTTTTGGGGTGACATAAATAAATCCATTGGGTGAGCAGCAATAGCAATTTTTGATTTTGTCGAAAAAATATTAAATATTTAATTTTAGGCCATTGTCGCCACCAGCGGAAGAAGAGAAAGAAGCGGATAAAAGCAACGAAAATTAATTATATTTGAGAAATGGCCGATCTCACATAATTGGAATTTGATTTTGTGCCATCATTTTCTCTCAGAAATGCTTTTGATGATTCTTTCTTTAATACATTTATTTATTTATTTTTTGTTGTGTAATTTTCTTTAATATCAATTGAAACGATTGTCTAGAGAATTGGTAATATGTAATTAGGTAAGATTGATCCCTCCCGCGTTTAGTAAAAAAATTGAATTTTCCAAAAAAAAACGTCGCCTGTGCTGGACACGACGACATGAAATTTGGGCACCAAATTAAGGATTTTAAAAAAAGAAAACAAAATAAATATGCAAATGTTATATAAATCATTAAAATTCAGTAAATTTAACAACTCGTGCTTAAAATTTATATTTTCTGAAAATTAAAAGCCTGGCAATCTTATTATTTCGTCAATTCTTACAGCTGTTTAAACGTAGAGTTAAAGGTTTTTAAATCCTTAATTTGTTGCCCAAACTTCCGCTTCCCCTGGACATAACGTCGCCGCAAAAAAAAAATTTTAAAAAAATATTTGAATTTATTATTTTATGGCGCAATGTTTATTTAATTGACGACATTTTGACAAAATTTTATATTTTCAAGATTAATTTTTTTTTTTCTCAGTTTCACTACAATAAAATTTAAGTTTTCAAAATTTTAGCCAAAAATTTGTTTTTTTTTATTCTTTATTCTGGCATCAAACAATTGAAAACGGCAAAAGTGTGCTAATTGCAGCAAAAAATGAACCGACGGTCAGCAAATTTTAAAAAAATTATATAATTTTTTCGTTTATCCAAATTTTTTTTAAATGTTTCAGTTGGATTTGTGGCGACGTGTGGATGGACATTCTGCCATCTTTTGACCGTCCCCAACTCGGACTCAAAATGGCATTGCTTTCCGACCGTTTCGATGCTTTGGTGGACACGCATTTTGATGGAAAAACGACGGAATTGACGATTTGGAGAGAAATAATAATTTGCGAGGGCATTGGACCAGAACCGAGACTGACTGAACGGATTGATGGCACATTTGTGGAATTTCCATTGCCGGACCGTCCGCTTCCAAACAAAATTCGCTTTAAAAACCTTCGGATTAAGTAAATTCAAAGAATTATTAATTGCGTTAAAGCCATTCCCTTTTCAGCTACATTGACTATTCCGTCATTGTTTTGCGCGAGTGCCACTAGCGAAAAGCATCTAAAATTGTGCCCGCCCTGCTGGCACTACTGCATTCGCTCCGTTGCCTCTCTGTCCGCCCGCTCATTTGTCCCGACCAACTCGAGTATCATCAAAATGATAACGGCAAATGACCGCGCCAAAATTTTGTGATTTTTTGCCGGTGGAAAATCTCGAACATAACCCAATGTAAAGCACACTGACATGATCGAACTTGAACAATGCCTAAAACCCGATCAAATACGAGGAGAGAGGCAATGTTTTACTGTATTTCTTATCGACAATTTACAGTACAGTATGTACATCTAACCAATGATTTCCCTCACACATTTTACAGTACCTCTTCCATTTTCACTTCAATAAAATGCATTCAAAAATATAAAATAAATATTTCTATTTACAATTTAGTAATAATATTTACCCAAATAAAATTTGTTTTCGTTTTTTTATTTTTGTTCATCATAAAAAACTCATTACCAATTCATTCACATTTTTAATCGTCCATAAGCGCCAACCGCCACCACAACGATGGAATTGTACATCCAAAAATGAATCATCCATCCCCTGCTGGGCTATTATCGCTAAAAGCGATCGGTTTACCCCCCCCCCCCCGGCTAATTTGTGATTAATTTTCTGTTTTGTTCCCCGGGGGGGGGGGGGGACTTGGACATTTTTGTGACGTGTCACGGCACACCACCCAATTCCATCCCATCCCATCCCCCGCCCTGGTGGGCTGGTGGCTTTTGCCTGTGGGCTGTGTGCGGTGCGGCGGTGTGCTGCCCGCCCATTGGCCGCGCCGCTTCTGTCCGCAGGGACCGCCCATTTTGGCACAGCCGACCACCGCATTAAGCGCTGCTCGGCCAGCGAAAAATCATTCAATTCCAAAAAATTTATTAGCTCTAATCAAAAAGCATAAAACTAAAATAGGACAGAAATAGGAAAAGCCAAATAAAAAAGGATTTTTAATTGGACAGCAATTAGAAAAAAAATTAACGATTTAATTTAGGAGTTTATTTCTTTTTCCTCAATTTCTAATCCGGCAAATTCTTCAAAACAATCAGCTTCTCATTCTACATGAACAAGTGGTTAGCACTTGTGTAAGTGTTAATTGTCGGCACAAATTCGTAATTGAATGAGGCAATTAAAGTGCCCCATAGATTTTGATCAATGATCATCAATAACGATTCAAATGCTTTCAATTGGTCCAAATAATTAAAATAAATTAATTAATTAAACGTTGTTAAACGGGAAATCTGATCAGATTTTTGACTTTCTGCATTCTTTTTTAGTGTGTTGATCGGCCTGATCAGTGCGCTGGACAGCGCTGTTCTGCGACAACAGCGCTCGGTCAAAGCGGAAAATGCACCGAAAGCGGAGCAAAAGGAAAAGCGAGGTAAATGAGGAATTAAAAAAATAATTAAATTTTATAATTGATTTAGAAACTGCGGACGTGGACGACCATGGAAAGTTGGACAAAATCCAAGGATCGGATACGCAAAATTGGGACAAATGTGAACCGATTGAAAACGGAACAACAAACATTAGACTGGACAAAGGCTGCAAAAAGTTTGTACAAATTTTTATTGGATATTTTAATTTATAAAAAATTGAATTAATATTAGTCATCTGATCTGTTACCCGAGCAAATTGGCCAAAAATTTTGGAAATTGGAAAGCCAATGGACGGATGAGAGTTGCAAAGGTGGACTTGCAGGAATTGAGCAAGAAATGTGCCGAAAATGATGGGCCTAATCAGAGCAACGGCGGATGGCACGGCTTAATGATTGCCAAACAAAGTGACGGGCAATTGGAATTCCAATCATCCCTCAGGCGAGTGCTTTTCCGGTTTAATTATCCATTTTTTAGTTAAATTAACATTTTAGCGCCAATTTATCCGGCAAATTGGGCACGGAATTTTTCAGCGATGCCGACTTTTTGGAGCTCAATTTCACCAAAGGTCCAATCTCATAAATAATATTTTTTTTCATTTTGTATTATTTGGTACAGTAATGTATGCGTGGTACTGTAGATTTAGCGATTTGCATTTAGGTACTATTCACAATTAAAAGCATCGTTGTGAATCGACAATTTTTTTTTCATCTATGAAAAGTAATAAGGACAGCTCAATATAGTACAGTACCTTTCGCACGCTACTGTATCTGATTAAAAAATACAGTACTCTGATGCATTTTCCGCTTACTTTTGCAGCACTTATGCAGCAAAATGGGCCACTTTCAGCAGCTAAATTTGACGAGGCACTTCCGCTTGGCGCATTCATCAAAGATTTTAAAGGGATGGCATTGCGCATTGTGGCATTGGAACTTACCAAGGGCATTGGACAAATGCATGGGACCAAAATGTGCAAAACAATGGTGGGTATACTGTAATGAGGGTACATATTTCACTCTACTTATGCTAGTGGGTATACTGTAATGAGGGTACATATTTCACTCAACTTAATTGATAGGTGGTTTTTTCCAATTCTTATTTGTAGGATGGTTACTGTTTTCCCAATGTGTCGGGGTGGTACTGTACATTTGAAAAACCCTTTTGAGCAACACTATGATTGTTTTGGACATTTTCAAAACTTCATATTATATTAAGTGTGATGATGATACTACAATTGCGCCCTCAACGACGCGCATGGTTGGTAATTAATTGCTTTTTTAATTGATTCAGCAGGCGGTAATGCCGGGGAAAATTTTTTTCAAATTTTAAAAATTTATTGAATTTTCAAAACAGCTTCTGCCCCCATGCTTAACATGCTGGGTTCCTGCACAAAATAGGATGGTCGTTCGGAATAAATGTCCGGGTCTAACACGAAATTGTTGTGCCGTTTCTGGTCCATGATTTTTTCTTTCAAAATTTCACTTTCCTGTAATAAATGGCTTTTCTCGCTCCGTCCAAATTAGAGTGAAGCGGGACCGGGATTTTGGACAAGACCGGGACAGGGACCTTTTCGGGTTGAAAACCGGGACTAGTTCAGGTCACGGTCAAAACCGGGACCTTGGTACTCTGTTGTCCGATACCAGGGCCCGGTCCCGCTTCACTCTAGCCCAAATTTCTAATGTAAGCCTTTGAGAGAGAGAGAGAGGCAGGTGGCTGGCTGCCCTGAAAATTAGAAATTTCTCCATTTTTTTATAAATTTTATTTTAGCCTCCTCCAATCCCCGCACCGAAGGCGTCCAACATTGACCATTTGGGCATAAACTGTACACAAATTGAATTTGCCGACAGTATGCCACAGTTTTGGCTGAATATGTCCGTTTTTCCCTATGCCATTGCGTGCGAACAATACGAGGCGCCATTTAATCGCGAAACCATGTACAATAAATCTCCGACCGGCGATGATTCATTTGATGCCTGTCAAAAGGTGCCAACATCATCGAACTGCGACAAGTTGGTGGCACATTATCTGGGATAAACATTTTGATGACTTCAAGACCATAGCGAATGTACAAAATTCATGGAATGCCATTTGTAATTAATACAAAAATTTTCAGAATTCCGATTTTTGAAAAGAGGAGTAATTTTTATTTAAAAATTTTTTAAATTGAATCTTTTTATGTCGAAAACTTTCAATCGCTCAAAAGATTTAAGGGCATTGAACATTGAAAATTGGAAGATAAGAAATTGGTGATTTTGTCGAATTTACTGAAATTTTTCATTTTGACCGATCAGCAGCTTTTAATAATTCCCTATTTTTGGCACTCCAAAATTTTATTTTATTTTTTTAATATTGATTTTTGTTAAAAGTTCAAAATGAAAACAAATTTAAATTTAGAAGAAATGAACTGATCGTATGCTATAAAAGGAAAAGCCAAACGGCGGTGGTCAACAAACAAATTGGCAAAGTTTGCCAAGAACATCTCAAAATCGGGCACCAAAAGGCGCACGGATTTCGCATCCGTTTGTGTACGCACCGTGAAGCGGAAAAGCAACGGATCATTGTCGAATCCGTGTTGGACTTTTCATTCACGGATGAAATGTACATTAATTAAAAAAATTAAAATCAATTAGCACAAAAATGATGGAAAACTCCCTGCGGCAATTAGAATCATTAAGCTAAAATAAAATATTTTAATTTTTTGAAATTCATTTTTTTTTAAATTTTCTTTTTGCAAAACTTTTCTCCCAAAATTTTTTTAATTGGTTAAAAGCGCATCAATTTTACATGGATACTCATCAAGAAAGGACTAATTAAATTAAATTAAATTAATTATGCATTTGTCGTTTTGGAATTTTCATAATAAAATAAAATAAATTTTTTAATTACACTTTAAGCCACAAATCCAAAAAAGGCTTCTCATACAAAGTGAAAGCTATGCTTGAGACACTGGAAAGAACGGAACTTTTTTTCATCCAATTTGGCAATAATGACAAGCAGCAAAGTGTTGCGCTTAGTGACGGCAAAGAAATTTCGCCACAATTGGTAATTTATTAAGTTTTGTATATTTAGGCATTTTTTGGATGCTTAATGTCCCTTGACCGCGCCTCTTTTTTTGCATTTTTTACTTTTATGGATTTACGGAAATTTCCATAAACGAAAAATACCCCCCCCCCCCCCCCCCTCTAACAATTGGCAAAAAAATTTCAGAAAATACACCTCCTAAAAATTGAAAAAATTAGAAATTCATCCAATTACTTTATTTTTTGAGTAGATTAATTTTAAATTATTGACTTATTAATGTATTTTTGAACCTAAAATTGTAAAAATGACAGCGATACTAATTATCTTTTTAAATTAATTAATACAATTAAAAAGCAAAAAAAATATATATGTAATTTGATTAATGAGCCAAAAATTAATTAATAATTAAAGAGCAAAACAATTGGCACAATTTTGCCTTCAATTGCCTCTGAACCATCATCATCACCAAACAAAGACGGAAGAGGACAACACCGCACAAAACAACTTCATTTTGTTCCGCCCGCAGAAGAATTGAGAATTTTCTTCCAAACCCCATGGCCAATGTTCTCGCAAAGGATCACTCGCAAAACGAATTTGCTGCCTTTTGAAAGCAATCCCAATAAGGTGAAATGATCAACAACAACAACAAAAAAAAAATTGTGTAATAAATGCCATTCCAAAAAATTGGAACTAGTTTTAAGCGCCGGGATTTGGAAAATGAACCGGGACGAGATCCCGGGACCGGACTCCAGACAGCATATCTGAAATAGGGGGCGGGTGGCTGGTGTGGAGCCGCACACAGAAAAATCCCGCGCACCGCGCATTTAATTGCCTCGGACCGTGGATCGCGCATTTATTAAAATTTTTCCAATTTTTTAAACCATTTTTAAAGTTTTTTAAATTTTTTTATTTAAAAAATTAGTTCAAATCCGGGTGTACACAAAATTTGCGATGGGACTGAATGGGGGGGGGGGTGGGTTTTTTTGGTTTTTTTTTGTGAACATTTAGTTAATTATTTTGGGATTTTTTGCCAATAAAAATCAGGTCCCTCCTAGCTATGATTGTTTTTACTTTTCAAAATATTTTTTTAATTGGTCAAAAATTGCCGCGGAGTCCCAAATTTCGCGCATTGCCCAAAAAAAATTCCCGCGGCCGTGCAGCCTCGGTCCCACCCGGTCTCTATTTTTTACCACTAATTTGTAAGTAATTATTATTATTTTTTTTTGCATTTTTGCATTTTGCACAGACCGCTCCGAACATATGCGATTTGTTGGCCGATGACTGTGAGGCGACCCGAGAAATTTTGCTGCAAATTCGCGAAGTGCTGCAGTGCTGCTCGCCATTCAACCCGTGGAACCGATGCCGTTGTAATGTGCCGAACATTACTGTGGATAAAGTGCTGAGATTTAAGGATGCTAGGTCGTTTCTTAAAAACTGCCACCATGGGCGTTTCTTAAATACTGCCAAGTTGTAGTAAAATAAAAAATGTAAGACATATAAATTCGTATCTTGGCCCAATTTCATCCAAATTAATAATTATTGGTATTATTCAATAGCATTAAGTGTTGTCTATCAGAATAGAAATTTTGAAAAAATTTTTACAAAATTTTAAAAAAGTTATGGTCATAAATTTTCAATAACTTTTGAGTCAAATTATTTTATCAGAACTTTTTTAAGACTCGATGGAATTTTTTGAAATTTTATTCATAAATAGAGAATTCTTAGGACTATCGAATATATAAATTTATTTTCTCTTAATTGCATTTTAATGCCTTGAAAATTTTAATTTTTTCAAATTATATTTGCATGACCAAGGCAAAAAACATAGCCTGTTTAATGCTTTATAATTTTTTTTTCAGAAGCAATAGATTAAATTTTCTTTTTAGAATTTCAAGTACTTTATTTAATCTATTATTTTTTAAATTTCAAAAAATTTCATTGAGTTTCAAAAAAGTTCTGGACAAAAAATTCTGACTTAAGGTTTTGTGGAGTTGAATAACCATATCTTTTTATATACTTAAGTAAAAAATTTAATAAAATTATATTCTGATAGAGAACACCTATAGCTATTTAATGATACCAAGAATTATTAATTTGGATGAAATTGGGCCAAGATACGAATTTATATGTCTTACATTTTTTATTTTACTACAACTTGGCAGTATTTAAGAAACGCCCATGGTGGCAGTTTTTAAGAAACGACCCAGCACGAGATTTAAGGACCCCATATGGACAGACAAAAGCAATTTTTTGAAGCGATTACGGATTTTTACGACAGTCAATTCGTAATTATCGTCGTTGTAGAACTGGCAGGGTATAGGATTAATTGGCGCTGTTTCAAGAATTCTAACTTTTTTGCCTCTTTTTTCAAAATTCCCGGGCAACATTTGTCTACCCAAACCTGACTAAATGTTAGAATACCCACGGAAATCGAACCCACCTCTCCACCCAGCAGCAGTCAATCAATCCTTTTGCTGTCGTTTTAATTTTTGAAATTTGGTAAAACAATTTTTTTTTAGAATTTTTTAAGAGCAATTAGAGGGACCACATACTCAAATAATTTGAGCAATTTTTAAATTTTTGGTCTTTTATTCAGAGTGAATTCGCTGCACCGCCGGGCGAAAAAGTGTCCACGCCGGACACAACGCCAAGCAGTAGCAGCCGATGGGGCGAAATGGGTGACCCGCTTTATTGGGACGACATTTTTTACACCAGAGAGATGGCACAAAAAAGATACGATGATTATATGGAGGGTAAAGAAAAATTGTCGTAAAAGTTAAAATTTTAGGGCTATAATTTGTATTGGAAACAAAATATGTTTAGCCAGGGGCTCCCAGATCTGAGGATTTATCCTCATTTTGTGGCTTTTTGATAGGTCAATGAGGAAATTTTTTTTGAAATGAGGATTTTTGTGGCTTTTTGAGAAATTTTGAGGATTTTAGAGGCTATTGGGGAAAATCATCGGAATCTGTTAAATATTATAATTAATTTTGATAAATTGGCATAATGTTTGACATTTTTTAATACATAATTTGGGTTTGTATTTTGTAATAGAACATCAAAACGAAAATCTCACCCAAATTTTCCAAAAAATTATGCTAAATTTTCATAAAAACAAGAAATTACCAATTTTTTTTTCTAAAATCCACAAAATTAGGAATTTTTTTTAATGAGAATCTGTTAAAAATATGGTAAAAATTCTCATTTTTCCCCCTGGCGGCGCCTATGGGTCAATGGCAACTCGTACAAAGGCAACTCGTACACAGGCAACTCGTACACAGGCAACTCGTACAATAGGCAACTCGTACAATAGGCAACTCGTACACAGGGCAACTCGTACAAAAAAAAATTTTTCTAAGAATTTTCAACTAAAACTTAGAATTTTTAGATAAAAAAACTCTAAGTGGATTTTCTAGCTAGAAAAACTTTAAAAAAATTTTTTAAAGTTTTTTTTACTAAGTTTTTAGCTGATTTTTTTAAAATTTCTTAAATTTTTTGAAAATTTAAGTGTTTTAAAAAGTTTTTCTAGCTAGAAAATCCACTTAGAGTTTTTTTTTATCTAAAAATTCTAAGTTTTAGTTAAAAATTCTTAGAAATATTTTTTGTACGAGTTGCCCTGTGTACGAGTTGCCCTGTGTACGGTTGCCTATTGTACGAGTTGCCTGTGTACGAGTTGCCTTTGTACGAGTTGCCTTTTGTACGAGTTGCCATGACACCATTTCCAATATTAAACAAGAAAAAAATAACAATTTATGCAAAATTTATCACAGGAAAGACACATGTATAACTTTAATGCTTGACACCAACAAAACGGCGGAAGAAGGCATTGAAGTGATTGTTGACGGTCGTAATAGTTGGTCCGAAATTGGGAAAACTTTGGCAAAATGGCAGGAACTTTCGCTGGGCTGGAACAGTGTTTGTGTCTATAATAAATAATTGGTTAATTAATAATTTATTTATAAAATAAAAGCCCCTCGGGGCTGTATTAATCCATTTCCATTTATTTTACAGAATGGCACGGCCGCCCATGAACTTTTACATGCGCTCGCTCTTTACCATGAACATCAGCGTGACGACGCATTTTACTTTATCAAAGTCAATCCAATTTGCAGAATGGACGGTGTTGGTGTACATATACATATAATTAATTTATAATTATGGATGGCATTTACTAATTATTTTATTTTTCATAATATTGAAGAATTATCAACCGTTCAATAAAACCGACAATTTTGGCTTCCCCTACGACTTTGACTCTGTGATGCAATATCCGGCTCATATTGATAAACAAGGGTAATTAATGGAATGTCACGGGACCGGGACCAAAACACGGACAACTGAGTACCGAAGTTTGCCAAAATTCCCGGTCCCGTGACTCTCTAGTAATTAATTTTAATCTATGAGAGAATGCATTAAATCAGACAAAAATTTTTTCATTTTAATGGGTTTTTTAAAATAAAAAATAACAATAAGCAGGTTCCAAGGATAGAACAAAATTCCAAGTCATGACCTGTATTTTTGCGCTTCAAATAACTGAAAATTCTTTACATTGTGAGCACTGATTTAAAACTTAGAGAATTAAAAAATTTGAGCTGTCTTAAATCGAATTTCTTTGTTTTCCAGCTATTATTACCTCATCACAATGGGCCGTTTTTATCAACGAACAATTGGCCAAGATAAAAGGCTTTCATTCAAAGATTCGGCAATAATCAATCACATGTACTGTAAAGGTGTGGTTACTGTAAGGCTGAAATTAAAAAAAAATTGTTTTTTATTTGGGTACAGATTATTGTAATGGAACGAAAAACGAGTGCCAAAATGGAGGCTACCCAAGCCCAAAACAATGCAATGAATGCCTTTGTCCAGAAGGTTATGCTGGTGCACATTGTGACCAATTGGCACAGAGTTAGTGCAAAAATATAAATGAAAAATTAGGAAATTCATGAAATTTTTAATTGGTTTTCTCGTTAGAAACAATAAATCAACTCTATATGTCTTTGGTTTTTTATTATTATGAATTTTTGCGTTAACAATTAACTTTTTTGGACTAGTATGATGATGAAGACAAAGAATTGAAGATTGTTGTGACAAATAGGACAAAATTTTGAATCATTAATGTTTTTTGTTGAATTTTTAAAAATAAATTTTTATGAAAAAAATTTTGGTGCAAAACTTATGTAACACCCTAAGTAATATTTTAAAAATGTGAACTTTTTTTGAAAAATATTTAAAATTATTTTTTGAAGATATTTTTGGGAAATTTAATATCTCTTGGATAAAACAAATAGACAACAGTCTAATCTTGAATCTTTCTTTTTTTAATGCGATTATTATGATTCCATATTGGCAATTGTTCAGATCAGAATTGCGTTGATCTGAGCGGCACGCCCAACCATTTGGAGGCGAATTGGCAAATTCGTGAACTGAAGCCCAAATTAAAGTGTACGGGTGCCGAAATGTGCAGCTGCCATTGGCAAATTAAGGCAAAAAATTGGAGAAGATTAATTTTATAAAAATAATAATTTAAGCCAAAAAAGGGTGAAAAAGCGATCATCAAACTCAACAAATTGGATGAAAAAGCATTCAGTTGCCCCAGAATTTGCGGCACGAACCATGTCGAAATCAACTACCGTAAAGACAAACGAGCACGCGGTACTGTAATCATTCGGCCAGCAAAAAAAAATTGGTGGCGGAAAAACCCGAAACAGACTTTTAAAAACAACAACAACAAAAAACCATAACATTCTATACCGTAAAAAACGGTGCCGTCGCCCAATTCTCTCCCACCGGTCCGGCTTAGCCCCCCCCCCCTCCGAAAAAATCGAAAATTGCATACATGCAGAGAATGCATAAAAGTTCGTTTCCAATTTCATGTGCCCTGCTTTGTTGTGCCAATGACATCCTTCAGCAAAATATTTCGCGCAATTGGATCGGGGCGGAGGAAGCGGACGTGGACATAATCATTTCTGCCCGTTTCGCCACCACTGATGCTACGGAATTATTTGCGCTCACCTATGAGACTGGTGAGTCAGTGTATAAATAGACATTTTTGCGAAGCGGTTTCAACGCCGAATTTGCTGCGATTGATAGACTTTTTTTGCTTTTAAAAAACGGCTTTTTCGACACGTTTTGGGGCGACTGCGCCGATAGGCGGGCACCGCCAGGGAAAATTTTGATTTGTTAACAGATTTTCACCAAAAAAAAAATATGAATTTTTGGTGGCCGGCGGTGCTTTTGCAGGCAACCACCTAAAAAATGTATAATCTCGTATCGCAAAAAAAAAAATTTAAAAGTTAAAATGATTTTTAATAAGAATTTGTGCACGTAAGAAGCGTGTCATACCATA
The DNA here is from genome assembly GCA_023374025.1 of Heterodera schachtii. Classification (NCBI taxonomy): domain Eukaryota; kingdom Metazoa; phylum Nematoda; class Chromadorea; order Rhabditida; family Heteroderidae; genus Heterodera; species Heterodera schachtii. The sequence continues at coordinate 100,801 of SIJG01000075.1, read as the reverse complement.
CAAACACTTATGCATATTTAAGTATAAAAAAATCTTTGCGTAATTTAAAAACAAAATTGTAAAATAATTTTAATTCAAATTGGATACTATGATTTCGGGGAGGGCATGCGAAGAGTTGTTTTTTTTGCACCAGTATTATTTGCAAAATTTTCAGCGTCGGAGGCACAAAAACAGTAATTAGTAGAGGTTTTGCTTTGCACCAAAAAAGCGCAAATTTTCCCATTTTGAGTTCAATTTAAAAAATATAATGGTTAAATTGGGGCCCGGCGGTGCCGATAGGCGCCGCCGGCATTTTGGAAAATTTAATGCAATATGATAAGAAAATGTGCTAAATTTTCAGAAAATTTGCCTATTTTTACTTGAAAGTTTTTGATTTTTTATTTCGGGGGGGGGGGGGGGGCGAGGCACGTGCCCCCCCCCCCCCCCCCCCCCCCTAGAAGATGCGGTAGTGGTGTGTCCAAACATTTAATTGCCCAACAACAGCAGCAATTGATTAATTAATACTTTATCAGTCGCCAAACTGTTGCCCTCTTGCGCCTGTACCAACCCGCACTTGCTTTTTGATCCGGAAAGAAACCCGGGCTACTACTGCCGTCCCCCTTGTAAGACCAACTCGACATGCAATACGACGCTTAGTGGATGTACGACAGGCTTTTTAGCGGTAAGAAAGATTGTTGTGGAATTTAGACTTACAAAAAAGCGAAATAAAAAATGCAAAAATATTTTTAAAGAATGTTGATCAAAATAGAAATTAGAGCCACAAAAAAAATTGTATGCACATTATAACTAGGTTTATAAATTATATGCATTAAAAAGCCCAGTCCAAAATTTTGACCGTGCGCCCGCCTGAACCGGGCTTTTTTCAAAATTTTTGATTTGATTAAAAAATTCGAAAAAATTTTTTAACCTTTTATTTTAGCTTAGAATTATATCGAGCCATGTAAATCGACCTTTTTTGCTTTTTAAAACCCCCTTTTACGGCGTATTTTTCAAAAAAATTGAGGTACAAGGGGGGGGGGGGGGGTCCGGCGGTGCCGGTAGGCACCGCGGGTAAAATTTTAAAATTCTAAATAAAAGACATTTCGCCAAAAAAAATTATTGCAAATTTAGAGCAGTTCACTTGCGAGATTTAAGCCCGTTTTAGCCCAGTCAAACTGACCGGGGCCGGGCCGCCCGGTAAAAGCCCGCCGGGCCCCCGGGCTCTAAATTAACACATTAAACGGACGCAGTGAGAGAGAATTTTGAGTCTGTGTGGAGCAGGGCTGGCCGTGATCACGGATGACGGAAATCACGGGGGTTTTGTGGTGCTGTGATCACGGATCACGGGTCACGGATTTTTTCAATTTTTCCGTGATTTTGATCCGTGATTGGCATTTTATATGGGGAATTTTTATTGGAACGATAATATGAAATTGGTAGAAAAGAGAAAATTTTTGAGAAAAAATTAAATAAATAAATTCATTTCTGTTAAATAACCAAACATAATATAGTCTAGTGGTTAAGCATTACGTCTTTCGTTGTTTGTCCCTAGGGTTCAATTCCACATTGCTATAATAGAATTTATATATTTTGCTTTGATAATTTTAATTGAATTTAATTAATAAGAAAATTCCTAAGCTTGAAAATTATTTTTCTTTATTTTTTAAAACATTATGCCCATAAATTAACCAATGATTAGACATATTTTGGACAAAATCTGTTAACAAATTCACAGCCCTGGTGTGGAGTCGCCTCCGATACGTTTTCAAATGTTTTTCTTTCAAATTCCCATTTAGTTCAATGACAACGTGGTGCAGAATGACACTAGCCGCCTAGTGCACATTGCTTGTCGCGTGAGTTTGTAACTGTAATTTGTTAGGCTGCCATTTCATTTTTGGTAAATATTTACACAAATTTTCGGCGAAAAAAAACACAAATTGATACTCTTAAAAAGAAGTTTCTTAAAAAAATGCATAACTAAAAATCGTACCAAGACAGTGATTGATTTCGACAGTACATGATTTATTGTACACATAAATTATATGAATATACATTTTGCATATACAAAATTTATAATTGAAGTAGTAATAAAAAAAATAAGACTTATATGATTTTTTTGCCAAAAATTTAACGCTTTCACTTTTTCTATACAAATATCTCCTGCTGGAATGTAGTCAAAAATACAATAAATTTCTCAGATAAGATTCTCGAATCATGTGGGAAAATCTGTTAACTAATCCCGGGTTTGTGTAGCAAATCTGCAGGCTCAAATAGAATTCAAAAATCGAAAAACCTCTTCTATGTATCGGAGTACGAATCCGGCCTAAGTTTTGGCGAATTCCTCCTAATCACGAATTCGAGTAAAAAGTCAAAATTAAGAAATTTAATATTTCTGTGTTTTATTCCCAAATTAATCAAAATAACAATATAAAAATCGCCCTTCTATAAATATATGAACAAAAAAATGAATTGATAATTTTGAATTTTCGACTTTTTGTACGAGTCCGCGTCCGGTACTCGAAATTGGTCAAAATAAATGTCAGATTCGTAATCAGCGAACTCAAAAACCCTAAAAACCATGTTTCAAATTTTACTGTTGAAATCAATCACTGTCAAAACCAACACTGTCGAAAACTAACAGTACCCTAAAAATGATTATCAAATTTTTTTGTAATTTTTTTTCTCAACAGCAACGGGAAGGCAGCGCGGAAAGCTTCTGGTATTACTGGCAGCAAAAAGACATTGAGCCGATGCGCATTGAAGAAATTCATTGTGTGGCATGTGATCCAGAAAAGGACAAGGGCTGTAAGGAATGAGCATAGTAATGAAGTTTCGACTTTTCACATTTTCGAAAAATTTAGCCACTTTTAGGCATAGTGGATCTGTTAAAAATTTAAAAAAAACTATTTTTCAAATTTCCCCGACGGCGCATTTTCACAAAAACTTTTGTTGCTACTTCCTTGGCACACCCCAAATCATGGGGATTAATCAAAAATGAAAAAGTTTATTTTATTTTACAAATTTTCCTTAATATTTTTTAATCATTTGTTGTAATCCATATATTTTTCATAAATTTGTGCTTTATTTTAAATGCTAATTCCCTTTTTCATATGACAATTTTTATTTAATAAGGCTGTGATTTTTTAGGAAGGCGAAATAAAATCTGTTTTTTTTTCTAATGAATTTCTCAAAAATTGATAGCAAAAAAAAGGATAAAATATTTTTATTTCCTAAAAATAATCACAGCTTATTTATTAAATCATTAATAATTAATTGTTCATTTTTTTCAATTCATTCACAATGAAAATTTTTTTTCACTATTTGATAAATTTATTTGACCATTAAAATGTGCAGATTAGAAATTACCAAAAATGTTACAAAACGAATAATGAGAAAAGTCGAAATTTTTTAACTTTCTTCATAATTACTTTTTTAGATGTTGAATAATAATTATCATTTTGTAGAACTAATACACTTTTAAAGGGCTTTTAAATAAAACCAGATTTGTAGAATTTTGTCAACTATGAAAAAAGTTATTATGGCTCCTTAAACCTCTTCGGCACGGAAATGAACGTGCGCACGGAACTAAGACAATCTGAGACAATACAGTACATGGAATTAAGGGCATACGATTTCCACTGGTTCCACACCAGGGATGGCATTCCGAGGCCCCAAAAATTTTCGGAAATCGGATTTCCGAGGCCCAAAAATTTTTCGGAAGTCGGAAATCGGAATTCCGACCCCAAAAACGTCGGAAATCGGAATTCGGAAGTCGGAAATCGGAAATTTTCAAAAAATATAAAATATAATAAAAAAATTTTTAAATATTATAATAGGCTAAATTTTTAATTCTTAACCAAGTAAAAGCTGGTTCAAAATTTTTTTGATCTATTTAAATAAATATTTGCCTTAAAAAATTATTCAATGATTTTCATCAAAAATTTTACCTTTTTTTTGCGGCGCGCTTTTTCAAAATTTTTGAAAACACGGCGGGCGAGGTCCGGCGGTGCCGATAGGCGCCGCCGGTGAAAATTTTTTATAATTTTTAATCAAATTGTTAACAAATCTTGTCCAAAAATGACTAAATTTAGCGATTTTGAGGCAAAAATTTCTCAAGAAAAATATGATTTTTAGGGTGCGGCGGTGCCGATAGGCGCCGCCGGGAAATTTTTGAAAATTTCAATGCAATTTATTAACCAAAATTGTAAAAAATTGTTAATTTTTTGAAAAAAAAATTCAAAAAAATTTCCGAAAATTTCCGACTTTTTATCAAAAATTTCGGAAATCGGAAGTCGGAAATCGGAATTCCGTGCCATCCCTGTTCCACACTTCCCGCTGCTCCATTTCGTCTCAAAAAAAAAAAAATTTTTTTTTTTGAAATTTTAAACAATTTTCTTAACAAAATTGCATTAAAATTGGAGACCAAAATGGCGGCAAAAATAGTAATTTTTTGGCAAAAATTTTTGTAAAATATGTACAACCAATAATTCGGGATTATTGGCGTTTTGTTGTCCAAGAATTTTCAAAAAAAAAAAAAACATGTGTCATGATAATAGCGCGGAACCGCTCAGTTGGACGCGCACGGTTGGACGCCAGCAGGTTTTTCTACTATAGCTTTTTTATATGTTATCCAAATCCAACGTTCTTGGTATCATTCGAAATCTCTTAACATGCTCTATTAGCCGTACAAAAAATAAAAAGATTTTCAAGCCTGGAAAAAATTTTATGAAGAAAAAACTTCAAAAATTTCGACTTTTTCGAATATTCATGTATAACTTTTTTGGTAATTGTCTAATCGCGAAGCAATAGCTTAGTAAAAGCTTCTAAACATGTTAAGCTTTCCAATGATACCAAAAATGTTGCATATGGATGACAAAGAAAAAAGTTATAGAAAGTTATAATGGAAAAACGTGCTGGCGCCCAACTGAGGTAGACCGTAATAAAAGTGCGTTTTGCAGAACACTGCGCCACATTTCTCCGTTTCTTCACAATTAATTGTATCATTTGTGTTCAGCTTTTCATTGAGTTCGACATCCTCCGATTCCGTGCGCAATTTGCACTTCAATGTTTCTGGGAATTTGAAATTTTTAGTGCTTGAAAAAAGCGTCTGCTTGTCCTTGAAATGTGGCTTCCTTTTTTGCTATTTCAAATTAATTTTTAAAAAAATTTTCATTTCCTTTTCGCATTTTTTCAATTTTATTTTCATTTCGTTTTCGCATTTTTAAAATTATAATTTTCCATTCTAAATTTTATTTCGTTCGTTTTGTTAAAAATAAATATTTTCATTTTCGGATTTTTTTTGTTGCTTTTCGTGCTGCCAAATTGGCATTCCGTGCTGTTTGTCCTCCTCCTACTTGGTGCAGGCGTCGTCGTCGTCGATCTCAATGCCGGAATTGGGTTCTCAAAGTTCGCGTTGGCCATCCCCATGCTTACATCGCCCAATTGGCACGTGCACTGCCAACCCGTGGCCGAGGGAAGGCGGCTAACTTTGTATCGCTTACTTTCAATGTACGAATCCTTCTGCACACTTTTGGCACAAATTGTTTCGTCCGTTTCTCCAGTGACAATTGCAATGGCAATTTGACTAGGGTCTGGATCATAACATCCCCACTCATTCCACATTTGAGTGCCTGAAAATTGTTCATGTTTTCTGGAATATGTAGACCTCGACTAGACGCAGCCCCCCCCCCAGGAAGTGATGCTCGAGAGTCTCAGTCTTGACTCGAGAAAAGTCTCGGAATTGGTTAAGAAAAAGTCAAAATTTTTTAAGCGAATAGGAAAAATTTTTTTTGAAAGTCTCGGATTTTGGGTCTCGATCGGGGTCAAGTCTGAGTCTCAGGAAATTTTGGTCCAGAAAATTTCTAATTTTATGTCAGAAAATCCACAAAATTATGCATTTTAATGAAAATTCTACTAAAAATATGGCCAAAATTCTCAATTTTCCCCCGGCGCCTATCGGCAGCGTCGGACCCTAAAATCCGGATTTTTCTCGAGTGAACACTCGAAACCGGTCAAATGAGGAACTTTTCTCGAATTGAGACTTAGAACTAAAAAATTAAAATTTTCCAACTGACATTTCCCAAAAAAATTTTAAAAAATTTTCCCCGAATTTCCACTCGAGACTCAACCCCTCACCCCCACCCCGGGACTTTTCTCGAGTTTTCCTCGAGTTGACACTCAAGACTCCCCTCACCCCCACCCCGGTCTCGAGTTGAAACTTGAGATCTAGCAAAAAATCTAAAAAAATTTTCTCGTATTTCTACCCAACAATTCTTCAAAAAATCATTTTTCTAAAAAAAAAAAAAAATTTTTCCTCATCACCAGCTGTGCAGAATGTTGCTTTACATCTCCATGGTCGAGCGCTGCTGCACACTTCCTCTCCATCAGTGTGAACAGTGTGAATTATGTTTCCCTCACTTTCCAATTGGCTTTTGCACTTTGCTAAAAACATTTGAATAGTTAAAATAAAATTATCAACCATTTATTTACAAAAAAAAAAAAATTGAGATACGGTAACGTTACGGTGTCCGGGTTGCGGCAAACAGAACGGGCACACCAACAGCAGCAGCAGCAGCGGGGCCAAAACAGCAGCAGATGGATGAAGAAGATGCATGGAGCGGAGGAGGACCATTTTTTGGTTTTAAATTTGAATTTAAAATTGTATTGGAAGATAGATGGGCGGGGACATTTTTAAATATTTGTTATAATTATAAAATATATTTTAAAACGCTATCTATTTATTTTAAATTGATTTAAATGCTAATTATTTAATTGTACTAACCCTTTTTTTGGTGTTGGATGAAGGCAAAATGAGAAGGGATCGGATGAAGGAAGAAAAGAATGAGAAGAAAGGAATGGAGGTTCAGCTGAATGATTGATGGACGGAACATTTTTAAATATTATTATTACTATTATTATTAAATATATTTTAAAATCTTGTTATTTATTTATTATTAATTAATTTTAATGCTAATTATTTAATTTGAAAATGGAAAAAGCATCAGAAAAAGGGACAAATCATCACAAATTTACACTGCCCACCCAATCACACAATTTTTGTCCGATCGCTGGGAAAAGCGTTGACAAATTGAGCAAAAGCGACGAAAAAAAAGGGGGAAAAGCGAAAATGGGAAAAGCCGAATCATCGCCAAAATGAACCGATGGAATGCCATTTCCGGTGGATGGGAATGGACAAATTGGACAGTTTTTGCATTAACATAATAATATTCCTACAAATTTTTATTAATTTTCCGACCAATCGTTTGGGAAAAGTGTTGAAAAATGAAAACGGAATGGAAAATTTGTACATCAAAAAATTATTGGCCTAATAATTGGAATACAGCGACAATTGGCCTACGCAGAAAATGGAATTTAAGTATAGCAAAAAACTACATAAAGGCTTTTTTGCACTTTCGGCGCAAAAAAAGCATTCATTAGTAAAAATTAGAGCATTAATTCAAATTCCAATTGGTCTGGCATTTATTTCGGCTAATTTCGAATCCCCGGACTAAGAAAACCAACAAAAGCCGGTTTGAGCAATTTGAGTTTGCGAAGCAGCAGATTAATTAATTAATAATTATCCAATTTCCAATTGAGCATAACACAAAAATAAACGGTCATTTCTCAAATAATCTCTCATCCCAAATAAAACTTTCAAATTAATCAATCAGAAGGAAACTAAAACGAATTTTGTTTGGCAACGGATGGTCCGGCAATGGAAATTCCCCAAATGTGCCGTCGATATAAACAGATAATTTCGGGGTTAGTCCAATGCCCTTGCGAATTGTTATTTCTCTCCAAATTGTCAATTCGCTTTTTGCCATTAAAATGTTTGTCCACCAAAACATCGAAACGGTCGGAAAGCAATGCCATTTTGAGTCCGAGTTGGGGACGATCAAAAGATGGGAGAATGTCCATCCACACGTCACTACAGATCCAACTGAAACATGGGAGAAAAATTTTGGGTAAACGAAAAATTTTGAAATTTATAAAAATTCCCTTACCGTCTGTTCATTTTGGTTTCTCAATTAGCACACTTTGCCGTTTTACAATTAATAAATAATTCAAATTTTGCAAAATCCCCTTTCCTAAACAATAAGCAAATCGACCGAAAAAAAGGGTCAATAGCAGTTCGTACAAAGGCGTTTCGTACAATGGAAGTTCGTACAATTGGCAGTTCGTACAATAGGCATTTCGTACAATGGGCAGTTCGTACAATAGGCAGTTCGTACAATGGAATTTCGTACAATGTTCCAATTGCGGATTTCGTACAAAAAATATATATATTAAAGTCGCTTTTTTCTTTAAAAACTCATTTAACGACTTGTTTTTATTGCCATTTTTGTGAATGTTTGAAAATTTAACACAATAAATTGTATTTCCTTTCTTAAAAGCAAGTATTTAAGTTATGAAATAATTGTCGAAAGCTTTCGTTGACCAAGTTCAGTTGAGTGAGCAAATCCTCCGAAAAAACCCGAATGAATTATTATTGTTTCGTTATTAATATTGTTATTTTGGATACTCATTAGCTCATTACTTATTTATAATTTGCTTTATTTTTGTCATTTTGATGAAAAGTATGTGTCGCTGTCACTATCACTTATTTTTTAAAATTTAATATTCTATTGAAACGTTGTACGAAACCCGATTGTACGAAACCCGGTTGTACGAACTGCCAATTGTACGAACTGCATTGTACGAACTGCCTTTGTACGAACTGCCATTGTACGAACTGCCATGACCCCGAAAAAAAGCGGAGCAAAAGAAATGCGAAACGTCAGGAAAAAGGAAATATAATAAACGTACAGAATTTCTGAAGACATTTACAGCAACAAAATGACCGGGAAATATAGAGAGAATGAATGAGAGAATGGAATGAGGAGGAAAAAAAGAAAAAAGGCATTTATACTAAAATATTAGCGTAGCGCCCCGAGAATGATGTATAGTAAGCAAATATTCAATTTTTCAAAAATTTGAAAACCCAAATATTTGATGAAAAAATCGGGTCAATCAATAGCAGTGTACAATAAAAATTTTACAAAATAAAGCCTAAGACTAAGCTTAGGCCTAAGTCCAAGCAAGCCTAAGCTTAACCCAAAAGCTTATGGCTTATTCTAAGCTTTTATATAAAAAAGAATGCTTATTTGCGGTCTACGTTAGTTCGGCCCTCACGATTCGGCCCCCACGGTTCGGCCCCAGCATGTTTTTCCACTATAACTTTCTCTAACTTTTTTCTTTGTCAATTAAGTCCAACATTGTTGGTATCATTCGAAAGCTTAATCTGTTTAGAAGCTTTTTCTAAGCTATGGCTTTGCGATTAGACAATTACCAAAAAAGTTATACATGAATATTCGAAAAAGTCGAAATTTTTGAAGTTTTTTCTTCATAAAATTTTTTCCAGGCTTGAAAATCTTTTTATTTTTTGTACGGCTAATAGAGCATGTTAAGAGCTCTCGAATGATACCAAGATTATTGGATTTGGATGCCAAAGAAAAGGTAATAGTACCGATGGTATCACACCTTTTTTGAAATTTTTTTTAAAAATTTCAAAAGTCATAAAAATATTTATTATAAGGTTTTCGGGGTCGCTGAGCACGAATATGGCATCCATTTCACCCAATTCCGAACCCCTGATCCGAATTCGAACAAAAATCGAAAACTCAAATTTTTCAAAATTCACATTTATCCAACAAAATCGCTCCAAACGCACGAAAAAAGAAAAAAAAACAAAAAAAAAATTCAATGTTCGCATGGGTAAAACTCAGAGACATGCAGCCAAAAATTGTAAAAAACATTTTCACGATGCCAATTTCGCGTGCAATTTTTGGGCCGTAAAGTTCCGAAGTTCTTCTAGCACAGCAGCCATATAATAATTTTAAAAAAAGAACTGAAAACGTTAAAACAAAGGCTGTTTCTGCTTTTTATGAATCTCCTTGCGTTTGGAGCGATTTTGTTGGATAAATGTGAATTTTGAAAAATTAGAGTTTTCGATTTTTGTTCGAATTCGGATCAGGGTCGGAATTGGGTGAAATGGATGCCATATTCGTGCTCAGCGACCCCGAAAACCTTATAATAAATATTTTTATGACTTTTGAAATTTTTTAAAAAAATTTCAAAAAAGGTGTGATACCATCGGTACTATTACCGCCGAACTGACGGGTTCCGCTTATTTGTTAGGCTTATGCTGTTCAATTAATATCAAATGTGTGTTTTATTCGAATGAAAGAAAATCAACAAAAGCATTTCTGAGAGAATAAATGAGAGCATCAAATCAATTCCAATCCGTGAGATCGAATCATTTCTCAAATTTAATTAATTAATTCATTTCCACGCAATTAGACGACATTTTCAAAATAATCACTCATTCCGCTAATTCACTTGGCCCGGGAGTCGTCGAGAACATTTCATCTTTGAATTTGGTGAATGGATTATCTTTTACACTTACACTTACCCAATGAAATTAATACCGCCACTCCACAAAATAAATTGGACAATGTTCAAATTGTCGTCCCAATTTTCGTCGTTTTCCCATTGAATCGCCGCCGCCTTTTCACTAATTGGGCATCGCTTCAACAGCCAATAATTAATGAATTCAACACCGCCGCCATCTTCATCCGCACCACCGTAACGTGGCACTTTTTCTAATGTCAGCTTTTCCTTGGTTTGTTCGTTCACCGATTCAAATGGTTCAATTGATGTTGTTGGCACTTGAAAATCAATTTTGTAACTGACAGAAGAAGTGGTGGCACGGAGAAATGCCTAAACAAATAAAAGGAAGCGCAAATTCAAATGAAAAGCAATTAAATTAATGAAAATATGGTCACACACTTCTTTGAAATAGTTGATCCAATCCAAGTTCATTTCTGCGTCATAATTTTCGAAAAACAATCGCTTCGGTTGACCATTTTTTGTCGGCGTGTGCAACCATTTGGACAATGCTTGGCCAGCAGTTGCATTCGGTCCATCATCAGCAATTCCATCGGGGCACAGAATACACGAATCGATTGAATTCAATTGGTTTGAATCGGTGAGAAGTGTCGGTGAAATGCGACGACGCAAATTGTCCAAATAATCGCTTTCGGTAAAGCGCAAAATGCGAATGCTTGTAGTAAAAACGGGCCAAATTTCTCGGGCCAAAACATCCCAAATTGGCTGGTTATATTTGGGTTCGATTGTATGCACAATGAACTCCAATTTGGTGCCCATTCTGTCCCAAATTTGCTTGTTGGCACGGAGAAATGCAATGACGGAATAGTCAATGTAGCTGAAGAAAAAAAAATGCTACACACATAAAAAAGTTTGAAATTACTCAATCAGAAGATTCTTAAATCGAATTTTGTTGGGCAGCGGACGATCCGGCATCGGAAATGCCACAAATGTGCCATCGATCAAAACAGATAATTTCGGTGTTGGTCCTACGCCCTTGCGAATTGTTATTTCTCTCCAAATTGTCAATTCGCTTTTTCCATCAAAATGCGCGTCCACTAAAACATCAAAACGGTCGGAAAGCAATGCCATTTTGAGTCCGAGTTGGGGACGATCAAAAGATGGGAGAATGTCCATCCACACGTCACTACAAATCCAACTGAAACATGAAAAATTAGGAAGAAATGTAAAATTTTGAAATTTATAAAATTTTTCTTACCGTCTGTTCATTTTTTGCTGCAATTAGCACACGTTGCAATTAATTGGTGACACAAGAACAAATTTCTAATTCTTTTAATAAATGCCTTTCCTAAGCAATAAGCAAATCGACTGAAAACAAAAATGTAAAAAAAGAGACAGACGTAAAATGGCATTTTAACATGCATGGATGAGTTGGGTATGGATGAGTTGGGTATGGATGAGTTGGGTATGGATGAGTTGGGTTTGGGATGAGTTGGGTATGGATGAGTTGGGGTATGGATGAGTTGGGTTTGGGATGAGTTGGGTATGGATGAGTTGGGGTATAGATGAGTTGGGTTTGGGATGAGTTGGGTATGGATGAGTTGGGGTATGGATGAGTTGGGTTTGGGATGAGTTGGGTATGGATGAGTTGGGGTATGGATGAGTTGGGTTTGGGATGAGTTGGGTATGGATGGATGTTATATTCATGATCAGTGACCCTCCGAATACGTTTGGAAGCACGTTTTTTCTAAAAAACAAAAAAAACTATGCAAGTACCCAACCCTCCTCCAAGGGCAGCTTATATTCGTGGATGGTGGGGTTCTAATCGAGTAAATACGGTCAGAAAAAAGGAAACAATAAACGTACAGAATTTCTGAAGGCATTTGCAGCAACAAAATGACCGGAAAATACAGGAAGAATGAATGGAATGGAATGGAATGAGGAAGAGGGTAAGAAAAAAGGCATTTTTATACGAAAAAAGTTACAAACAAATACAAAATGTTAAGGTGCTGCTGCGGTAGGGGTCAACTGCGTCTGGCCAACTGCGTCTTAGTAGTAAAAGGGCCAACGGCGGCGCGCCAACGATTCGTCTATTACACGATTCGTCTACTCAGCTAAAAATACACGATTCGTTTACTCAGCCAAAAAGCCACTATTCGTCTACTAAGCCAAAAACATCTACTAAGCCAAATATAATAAACTTATGTACAAAAATTTAACTGAATATGAATATTTTTGCATTTTTCAAGGACTTAATTTGATACTTATTTAGCCTATTTTTCTTAATTAATTTATGAGTTATGTGTATGAAATTTTGCCTATTTTAAATCAATTTTCTCAATTTTAGGCAAATGAAATCAATTCGTCAGTTAATTGAACAACAGCAGCAACGGAAGGCACCCAAACGCACAAGAAAGTCGTCAGATTTCGACGACTGCAGCGTTTTTATCACGCAAAGTGAGAGAAACGACGATGAAGAGCCGGCGTCGGATGAAGATGACACGGAAAATCGACCTCTCGTCCAGTTTCAGTGCGGAAAAACGGAGAGAGGGGCATTTTGCATTTGGCATCAAGGTTTGCGGTCGTTTTTTTAAGGAAAATAACTGCTTTTTTAGGGTTCCGATTCACTCGCAGAAGGGGAAGGTGGTTCCGCTGTTCCAACAGGGATTGCGAAGCAAATACTACGAGGAGGCGCTCAATGCGATCAAAGCGGTGATTGCACCTAACACACCAGCACGCAGTAAGTGATCATCTTCTATTTAAATTTATCAAATCCCAAATTTAGTCATCAGTGACTTTGAAACAGCGATGATTCGGGCCATGCGTGAGACGTTCCCGGCGGCACAATTGACGGGATGTCTGTTCCACATGAGCCAGGCCGTTTTCAGGAAATGGCGCGAAATGGGCTTGGCAGAATTGTATACGCAAGTGATTGGATTTTTCAACCCCAATTCCCCGTGATTTTCAACATTTCTTTTTGATTCGAATTGTTATTTTTGGTGTTTATTGTAATAAAGAGAACCATCATTTTTGGCTTACAATTAATAAAGAAAAAAAATTGGGTCTGTTGAATGTTAAAATTTAGGCCTTGGGCTAGGAGCTAGATGGTTAATGATGCATGATTCGTAATCAGCCACCCTTAAAACCCCAGAAAAATGGCTTTAAAAATTTGTTCGGGTTCGAATCCGGGTTTTAAAATTTTTTGGATGAGTAGGCGAATAATGTAGACGAATCGTGGCTTTTTGGCTGAGTAGACGAATCGTGTGTTTTTGGCTGAGTAGACGAATCGTGTAATAGACGAATCGTTTAGTAGACGAATCGTGGCTTTTTGGCTGAGTAGACGAATCGTGTATTTTTGGCTGAGTAGACGAATCGTGTAATAGACGAATCGTTTAGTAGACGAATCGTGGCTTTTTGGCTGAGTAGACGAATCGTGTATTTTTGGCTGAGTAGACGAATCGAGTAATAGACGAATCGTGTAGTAGACGAATCGTGGGGAGGCGGGGCCAACTGCGTCTCAGTCAAAAAATCAATTAATACCCATAAAATATATTAAAAATTCAAAATGATAGCACTTAAGCTTAGCCCTTTATTACTTTATTGTTTTAGCATCCCAATTTGATATTAGAATTTTTTAGACGAGTTGTCTGTGTATGGTTTAACAAATCTAGTTAAAATAATCAGGGCAAAGAAACCTTTCCTCTTAGTTATTGGGGCGCCTAAACATGGACATATAAAATAGCAAGGACTCATATAATGCCATAGAATGCGTAAACTATTTTTGGACGCGTAAAACGTGATCGGACGCGCATAAAACCGACAAGAACCGCCTTTATTTCTTCAATGTTTAATGCCGACGTGATGTGAAATTGAATTTGAGGATTTGTAGCGCTACAACCAGGAAAAACTCAGCTTATAAAAAGAAAATGATTATTAATATTGCCAAAAATAAATGAACCCAAATTATTGAAATGCCATTAGAGGGATTTATAGCAATTACCAAATGAAATATATGATATTTTGCTGTTATTGTCTATTTATAATTATTTTTAAAAAAAATTTCTAAAAAATTTTTGAAATTAAATCAACTGAGACGCAGTTGGCCCTTTTACTACTAAGACGCAGTTGGCCAGACGCAGTTGGCGAGACGCAGTTGGCCAGACGCAGTTGGCCCTTTTACTACTAAGACGCAGTTGGCCAGACGCAGTTGGCGAGACGCAGTTGGCCAGACGCAGTTGGCCCTTTTACTACTAAGACGCAGTATTTGTGTAGTGGCGGCATTAATTGCATTGGGTGAGAACCGAAAGAGCATTGATTTTGATTTGTCGAGAAATTAAAAAAAAAATTTGAGAAATGGCCGATCTCATCAATTGGAATTTGATTTGATGCTCTCGTTTTCCCCTTATAAATGCTTTTGTAGGTTCTTACATTTACTTGTTTTTTTGTGGGAGAATTTCTTGGTATCAACTAAAGGCTAGCAGAAATTTGTTGTGCCATGGCATTTTTTATGTTGCGCCACTGTTTAATCAAATCCGTTTTATCAACGATTACTCACAATTAATGAATTAATTACATGCACATAAAATATAATGGATTTGCGAGCAAGCAAAGGTCAAATACAATACAAACAGATTATACACAATACAATATTGAAATAGCACAGTGCCAACATATCATTTGGGTCACATAATCGCATCAATCAATTAATTAATTCATCATTTCTTTGCTGTTGTTGATCACTGATCACTAGGCCCAGGAGAAGCGTCGTCGAGGAGAAGACTGAAGAAAACATTGTTCAATTAATGATTGAACTCATAAACAAAATGAATGTTTAAAAATTGTTCACCCATCGTCGTATCCACCGTCTCTGATCCGAATGTCAATTGGGTTCGGTCAAACATTCGTTTCTTCCCACACCTTTTTCCAATTTCTCCAATCCCACGCAATTGGACAACGGATGAGCCAAAAAGCATTTTCATATTGTTTAAGATACAATTTCTCCTCAGTCACTTCGTTGATCAGATCAAATGGCATAACAGAGTCAAGCGGAGAAGACAGCGGAAAGTAAAAAGAAATGCGAAAAGAAACCGGAGAAGAAGCATTGGAAAATGCCTAAAAATGGGACAAAAAATAGAGAAAATCCAATTAAATAGGGATAATCACCGCTTTGAGCTGTTCAATCATTGACGACCATTGACCAACTGGTGAATTAGCAGAGCATTTAAGCAACTTCGGCACAACATTTGGACAAGGCGTCAACAGCCATTTGGTCACCGATTGGCCATCCGACGTCATGGCACTGTCATCGGGCGGAAATTCAGGGAAAATGGCGTCCTCGAAAAAGAGACCATTAAGAGATTGACAATCGTTGAGAAGTGACGGGGCCAATTGGCGAATACGGCGAAAAGCGATGGAGTTTGTTAGGGATGGGACTCAAATGACCGCCCCAATTATTTATTTGTTTATGTCCCTCGCCTCTGTACTCTCTCGCCACTTTCCTCCCCATAAATAGTCCGCCCTTTGACCCGTTCCTTCACTTGTATTTCACTTCATTTATTTGTTGCTTAATCCCCAATCGATATTCCCCCTTTGCTTCCCTTGTTATTTATTTAATTTTGTCTTCAATAAATTTGGTAATTATTGTTTGCCCTCGGCCGGCACAACAATTGGCGACGCCCGTGCAGCAGTTTTTTTTATTGCAATTGAAGCATTACTGCGGCCTATTTTGAATATTGTCGACAATCTAATTGAAGCAAATTTGGAATTTTGTTGTTTTGCTTGTAGCATTCAACAAACTCTCATTCCAATTAAATTTTTGCGGCGGGAGAAGGTCAACAGAAACGAACCGACCAAACGCCGAGGATTTGTGCTTTTGTTTATTGTCTTGCAGACAATAAACAGACTTCAGTTCGGTCCCTGCTAGCGAGTTTTGAACTGCTAGTGGAAGAAATTTTAGCGCTTCTGATATTGTGTTTAGGCAACACTTATCAGATCATCCACGCGCACCCACTCAGTTAGCAGCTAGGCGCTCCTAACAGAAGAGTGGTGAACGACATTCCACAAAAAGGGACAATGGCACAACAACCGAATGTAGGGGAATTGCTGCAAGTAATCGCGAAGCAGCAGGAGCAAATTACGCAATTTTTGGCGACGCACCAAAAAGGAGGAACCAAAACAGCAAGCCAGTCGGCTCAGCAATTGCCAGTGCTTCCGGACATGGAACAATTTGAAATGGGAGAGCAGCACTCCAACATCGAAGATTGGATCGATCGCTTCAATTTTGCGATTGACTGTGCAGCTCCGACCCTTCCGGACGAATTGAAGGTGAAATTGCTGATGACGAAATTGGCCGGCGTTGCCTACAGCGAGTACAGCAAGTCATGTTTACCAAAGAAGGTAACTGAATTCACTTTTGCGCGGACGATGGAGAAGCTCAAGGGTTTGTTCGGTAAACCTCAGTCCATTTGGATTGACCGCTACGAGTGCCTCCGCGCAGTGAAGCATGACGGAGAAGAATTTGGAATGTTTATCAACCGGCAGAAAAGGCTTTTAAGGGACTTCAATTTTAAGAAATTGAACGAAGAGCAATTTAATTGCTTAGTCCTTCTCCTTTCATTGAAGGCGCCGAATGAAAGCATTCTACGTTCACGGATTTTGGCAAAGTTGGCGGCAGATGGAGACCAAATCAAATACGACAATGTCGTCGATGAAGGTTTATTTGTCTACCATCTCCGAAGCAAAGACGCTGGAGCAGCCGCCAACAACGACCAAGAACATATTCGCTGTGAAAAAAGAGCATAAGAAAAGAGAAGGATCCTCATGCAGTTCTTCCTTAAAAAGCACTTCTTCGTATGGAAATTTGGCACAACGCGGATGCTGGCGTTGCGGAGTGAGCCATTTTCCGAAGAAATGCAACCATTTGAAGACGACATGCCGTAAATGCAACAAGATTGGCCACTTGGAACGCATGTGTGCCAAGCATCAGGCATGGTTGAAGAAATAATTACAGAGAATGTCGAACTTTAAAAAAAGAGAGACAAAAAACTTCGAAAATTCTGTCTTTTTTTTGTGAGCGCTGCTTAATCACTTTGAAATAGCTCAGAAATACTATCTTCTAAAGATTTAAAGCTTTCGAATGATACCCAATGTTTGTTAAGTTTTGTCAACAAAGAAAAAGAATTATAACTTAGTGAATTTTGTTGATTGTGAGACGGAGTTAGCCCCTTACCGGTGGTTTTGCCGTCCTATTTCATTGGTTTTTTTTTGTATATTTTTGTCCCATTTTTAGGCATTTTCAAATGCTTCTTCACCAGTGACTTTCTTCATTGTCTTGAAGCTTTCGTCCACTTTGAGTGGCTCCGTTATGCCATTCTTTCTGATCAACGAAGTGACTGGGGAACAATTGGCACTGGAACAATATGACCTCGATGCTTTTGAGCTCCTCCGTTGTCCAATTGGATGGGTTTGGGAAAATTGGAAAAATGAGTGGAAAGAATTGAGTGCTGCTCGACCGAGACGGATTGACATTTGGATCAGAGACGGCGGATTTGACGAGGGGTGAACAAAATAATTTAATTAAAATGATCAATGCTTTTTTTGTTGTTTTTTGTGTTGTTTTATGAGTCCAATTAACTAATACAGGGCGAAAAAACTCATGATCAAAAATGCTTGAAAATCATAGTTTTTGAGATTCTCAGGCCATTAATTTTTTTTTTTAAATAAATTTTTTGAAAGATTTTTGACTAACGTCCTAATGGACTGAATTATGGCACAAAAAATTAAGGATTGTTAATTGGTTGGACTCATAAAATGCCATTGGACCCATTGAAATTGAATGGGCTTAAAATACAATTTAAATCTTTGTTTTTTCAGTCTTCTCGAGGCCGCTTCTCCTGGACCGAGTGATCAGCAACAGCAGCAGTAGAAAATAATTAATTAATTGATGGTTGTGATCCAAATGATGTTGGCACTGTGCCATTTCAATATTATATTGTATAATGCTTGTATGTATGTACCTATTTGACCTTTGCTTGTTTGCCGCAAAATTCGTCCATTTCCGTCATTGTATTTTATTTTTGGTTTTCAAATTTGTTCTTTTCGAAAAAAAACTAAAATATTTAATAATTTCATTTACAATTGAAAATTTTTATGTTTTTACGTGTTTAAATACCTAAAAAGCGTTAATACAAAATTTTATTTGCCTATTTTTGCCCATTTGAGGATTTTTGTGCCTATTTTGCGGTTTT
The DNA here is from genome assembly GCA_023374025.1 of Heterodera schachtii. Taxonomy (NCBI): domain Eukaryota; kingdom Metazoa; phylum Nematoda; class Chromadorea; order Rhabditida; family Heteroderidae; genus Heterodera; species Heterodera schachtii. Next base: position 82,190 of record SIJG01000075.1, on the reverse strand, counting down.
CTGCCTTTTTAGGTGCCTATTTCGCGATTTTTTGTGCCTAAAAATGGAGTTCCTACTAATAAATTTTCCAAATTAAGGGTTGAATTTCTCGGTATTTCTCCAATTTCACTAAATGTAAGCCAAACACTCAAATTGGCTAAATATGAAAAAAGAACAAAATGGGTTTCCATCAATTCTTTCTCGATTTTTTTTTTCTTAAGAAATAATTAGCTTTTATCTATGGTATTGGTTAATACCTAATACTTAAAAAAACTAGGAATAAAAATCTTGAGATTTGAGACCGAAACCTGATTCTTTTTAAATAATCTTTTTACAATATTGCGATACAAAAATAAATAAAGATTTTTTTGGTATTTTTAAATGCGTTTTGGGCATTGATCAAATTCTTTGCCATCTTTCTTTACATCATAATCAATTTTCCCCATTCTTCCCTCTTTCAGCCATGCTCAGAAAATAGCTAAAATATTTTTTTAAAAATATTTAAAAAAATATATTTTGGAAATTAAATGCTTAAATAGCATGGAACACGAACAAAAGTTAAAAAAAAAACATAAATTTTGCTTAAAATTTGAAGTTCCAAACCTTTTAGAATTTAGAGGAAATGATTTTAATCGATATATTTAAAAAATTTTAAGTTGAGGCCCCCCACATTGTTCACTGAATTTCCATTTTGTTTGTTCGGTATCCTTTTTACCGCCATTATGCTGGCCGAGCATCGTCAGCAGCAGCACAGCGATGCCAATGATGGCAATGATCAGTTTGGCACTTGCGGTGCCAATGGCCGTCGTCGGCATGGCGCCGGTGGCACCACTGATCGGCATGCTCTCGATGTGAATGGTCATCGTGGTCTTGGGTGGAGTGCCCTTCTCCAATTCCTTTTTGCTGTTGCAATCGTCAAAGACACATTTGTCGCAATGATATTTGTCAGACTTGCAAAGCGGTTTCAATTCATCAAGGCATTCATTTTTACTATTACGACATCCGGTGACGCGGAATACATCGCCACCATCCGCTGTGAATAATGCAATTAACTTAGTTTTAATTAATTTTTGAAAACTTATTTTACCGTATTTTCTACAACAGAGAAGGTTCCTCCACTCTCTCCTGCCTAACTCAATTACCCCCCCCCCCCCCGCCCGCTTCAAAAAGTGACAAAAAATTTTTCCTAGAAAAAGCGTAATTTCTTTGAAAAAAAGCAGAGTTTCCCACCCCCGCCCCCCCTCCCCCGCATGAATTTTCTTGGTTAAAATTTTCATGAAATTTTTTGATAGGTAATTTTACGAAAAGACCCCCTAACATCTGCTGCTGTGGTGCGTCATATTGAACAACGAACCTCCTTTACAGGTCACTGTCGCGCATTCATTAACTTTTTCATCTGCACAGTGATAGTGATCATCCTTTCTGCTTATATCAGCTGAATTCAAATGGGGAAATGTTTATATTTTCTATGCAAAAAAAAAAAAACAAATAAAAAACATTTTCAAAATGGAAATTTCATGAAAAAAAATTCATTATTTTTTTAAGAATGTTGTTATTACTTCGAATCCAATCAATTTCCAAAATTTTTTTGAATTGCGCCAATTTCGACGGAATATCATTGCCAAACGTGTGCTCGACATGCCGGAAGGTATGCATGCACCAAATTTCTGGTAGTGATTAGTAGGGATCATTTATTTATGTAAGAAAAATCGCGAAATATGTAAATAAAATATGTATAAAAAACACTGAAACATGTATGAAATATGTACAAAAATCCAGAAATATGTACTAAAATATGTAAATAAAATTTTTTAAATGGTGATTTTTTGGAAAAAAATTCTTTCTAAAGGGTGAAATAGGCACAAATTGCCATAAAAATGACCTAAATAGGCTTAAAATTATTTTTCTTAATTTAAAAATTAATTTTTGGTATTCCATTTTTGAAAAAAAAACTATTTTTTGGGACACATTTTCAAAAAAAAATTTTTGCTTTTCGCAAAAAATTTCTATAAATTCTCAAAATTTTTGAAAAAAATTGCGAAATTATGGTTATTTTTGGGGGTATTTCATAAAAAATTCCCTAAAAATTCTCAAAAAATGCAAAATATGTACAAAAAAATGTGAAAAAGTCCAAAATATGTATAAAAATATGTACATATGTAATATGTAGAAAAATCGAAAATATGTAAAAATATGTAAATAAAAGTCCCAACTTTTGTTCGCAAACACAAAAAAGAAGGTGTTTTTCCTACTAATTAGGCTATGGAGAATCCAGGAAAAAAACATGTATTTACATAAAAAAATGATCCCTAGTGATTAGGGGTCATTATTTATTTATTGAAGAAGCTCTATGTTTTTACAGCAACAGAAAAACCAACAGTTTGTTATTGGAAAACTAAACAAAAATTGGACTTTCTGCTATAAATCTGTACAAAAAATTAGACATTATGTAAAAAATTCTTTTAATTGGACTACTTTAATTGATTATACTGAAAAAAAGGTCAAAGAAATATAACAATTTTAATTTTGAATCAAATTACCGTATACCCGAGTCAGAAAAATATGCTATGCTCCCACAGTGTTTGTACAGTAAAAAATTACCGTAAGACAGATGGACAACCGTGCCAAAAATGATCAGTTGGAGACCGATTGAGGCGACAGTTGAGGCCATTGATCAGATGGGATGGGACAGAAGGATTTGAGGAGGATTAGAAAATGAACAAGAGCATTAGCTAAATTATTTAAATGAAATATGACATATAATTTGGATTATTGGGCCCAATTTACGAGCGTAATTAGCCATTTACGGTGTCCTAAAAAACATGTGAAGAGAAAATCTAGAAATGTGTTTTTGAAAATCCTTATGTTTTTTTTCATTAAATTTTTTCCAAAAAGGCTCATTTTCGTTTTACTTAAGATTAGTTGGGACTGGGCCGTGAACCCCCAGTTTTTCTAGGTCCTCAGAGAATCAAAAGCCATGTCTTGGCTTTTTTTGGTCCCGATTTTTCCGGAAAGTCTATTAGTTTTATGGGTCCGTGGTTCCGTGGTCTGCAAAATGATTGCTTGGAACTGATTTCTGGTGGCCCATCAACGGCTATTTATGCGACCATTTTGTGGGCAGAGTTTTCGCCGCTAACGCCGACAATCCGTCCGCCGATTGGCGTACGTCCGTCTCTCCGTCCGTTAGCCGAAGGCCCGCCGCAATTGCCCAGCAGCAAAAATTGGCTTTTAGCATTTTGCCAAGTGGTGAATCATTCATTCATTTTGTCCATTTCTCCCCCATCCATATGTGCTGATAATTTGTGCCCATCGCTGCTTGTTAGCATCGGTTTTTCTATTTTTCCCATTTTTTTGCTAATGATGATGATTCAGAATTGTTTTCCCCCCATTTTCTGATTCATCATTGTACTCCCTATTCGATTTTGTCCATCAAAGCAGTGAAAACGTAAAAATTAGCTGTGCTTTCCCAGCGATGAACGGAAATGGCAGCAAAAAAGTGAAAAAGAAAAAGCGAATAAATTAATAAAACGATTTTATAAAAATAATTTATATATATATATATATATATATAATTTATGATATACCGTATGAAATATTATTTTATGGTAAAGGTAATAAAAGTTGTGAATTTCTGCTCAGAAATGTACAGATTACATGATATTTTTTGGAAGAAACAACGCACTGATTTGTGAGTGAAATTTTTTGTGTTTTGTGGCAGCTAAATACAGTGCATATAAACAAATATTAGGATTGTCAGCTATAATTTTAATCGTTTGGACATTAAAATTATTTTTGGATGAAAAAAACTCATTACAAAATGTTGTGTTCTTTGGTTGAGAGAGAACACAAACACCAATATTTATTGAACACAAATAAATAAGTCAGAAGCGAATAAATATATTGTAATAATCAGGGCTGCAAAAAATATGCAAAAGCATATTTTTTTCCTGGCTTCTCCATGCTCTAAATAGTAGGAAAAACACTTTCTTTTTTGTGTTTGCGAATAAAAATCGGGACTTTTATTTGCATATTTTGCATATTTTGGGTTTTTCTGCATTTTATGCATATTTTGCCATTTTCTGGAAAATTTGTTAACAAAAATCCAATAAAAACGGAAAATACACCCCTAAGAATCGGCCCTAAAAATTCAGAAAAATACACCCCTAAGAATCGACCGAAAATTTTTAAAAAACACACCACTAAGAATTGGAAAGTTTTCTCAAAAATTCTTCCCCCAAATTTTTTTTTTCATGACAAAATTTTTGATTTAAAAATGTCAATATTTGCTAAGAGAATTTTATAAAAGAACTGTAGCTCATTGTCAAGTGTACTAATGAAAAAAAACTTTTTAAAATTAATTTGCAACCCTAATTTCCAAGTTTTTTGTGCATATTTGGTGCATATTTTGCGATTTTTGTGCATATTTAATGCATATTTCACGACTTTATTTGCATATTTATGCGTATATTTTGGCCACTTTTTGTGCATATTTTTTGCAGCCCTGATGATTACATATCAATCACAATGAATTTTACACATGCACATCAAATACAATGGAAATGGACGAATTTTGCAGCAAGCAAACAAAGACCAAATAGGTAAATACAAACAAACAAATTATACATAACATTATATTTAAATGGGATAGTGCCAACATCATTTCGTCATATAATCGCATTAATTAATAATTAATTCATTCATTTCTGCTGCTGTTGCTGATCAGTGATCACTCGTCCCGGGAGAAGCGGCGTCGAGAAGACTGAAAAAACAATTGTTTGATTTGGACTCAAAAAGTCTAAATGAAAACAAAAAATGAAATTTTAAAATTGTTCACTCGTCGTCGAATCCGCCTTCTCTGATCAAAAAGTGAATTGGATTTGGTGGATTCAGCAATTCATGCAGCACACTGTGCCATTTCCTCTCATCCCATTCAATTGGACAACGGAAGAGCCCATATTCATCTGTGCCATATTGTTGCAGTGCCAATTGTTCCCCAGTCGCTTCGTTGATCAGATGAAATGGAACAACGGAGTCAATTAAAGTGGACGAAAGCCTCAAGTAAATGCGAAAAGTCACTGGTGAAGAAGCATTGGAAAATGCCTAAAAAATGGTGGAACGGATAAAAATATACGGAAAAAGCCATTAAAAAGGGGGGGATAATCCACCGCTTTGAGCTGTTCCATCGTTGACGTCCATTGGTCCAGAAGTGAAGAATTAACACGGCAAGTGACCCACTTCGGCACACCGTTCGGAAGAGGCGTGAACAACCATTTGGCCACCGCTTGGCCATCCGATGCCATGGCACTGTCATCGGGCGGAAAAGCGGGCACAATGTCGTCACTGAAAGCGACATAGCGAAGAGACAGACAATTGCTGAGCATTGACGGGGCCAATTGACGCAAACGGCGAAAAAGGGTGGTATTCAAAATCAACAGATGCATGGAATCGCGGAACATTGGCAAAATGTTGAGAAAAATGTAGTCCCAAATGCGATCATTGGCCGTGGTATTGTCCAAGAATATTGAACAAACGGCGAAAATACGGCGTAAACGGCGGAGAAATGCGACGACATTTTGATCCATGTAGCTGAAAATGTGAGAGTCATAAATTAAATCCAAATTAATCAAATTTTTACGCGATCGTAATGTGTCTGAATCCGATGACTTTGTTCGGCAACGGATTTTGCGGAATTGGCAATGGATTTCCATCAGAATTGACAATTTGCATTTTCTTCGTGCCATTTTCTTCAATGTCCCATTGGATTAGCAATTGTTTCTCCAATCTCCATTTGCGTGTCTTGAAATGTTCGTCCACTCGGAGGTCAAATCGACGGCTGATCAGTGCAATTTCGAGGCCCAGCTGAGAAGGCGCAAGAAAATCGAACACTTCGAGCCAACAATCGGCAGAGATAAAGCTGAAAAATTGAAGAATTTTTTGAAATTTTCAAATTTTTGTGTTTAATTTCACATTTCTTTTTTGTGAGGGCGTCGTCGTTTTTTGACATGGTCCAAAAAGAACCAAAAAAGAATGGTGGCACAATCGACCAACAGAAGAAACACGGCACACCAACTGAAAAAAGAATTTGGGAAATGAATGGAAAGGAAAAGCCAATGAAAGAGTCAAAAAAGGTCAAAGCAAGGGAATCCAAAAGGAAATTTTAGCGTTTTTAGGTTTTTTGAGGCCAATAAAGGCTGAACTTTCGAAATTGGTTTTGAAATTTTAAATGCGAAATGTCAAAAAAAGAAAAGAGATAATGAACGTACAGAATTCCTGCTGAAGACATTTTTGCAGCAACAAAATGACTGGGGAAAAATATCGGAAGAATGAATAATGAATGGAATGAAGAGGAGGAGGAGAAACAATGGCATTTTTATAAGCAAAATTCTCCTCACAACCGTAAAAAATTTTTGCGAAATGAAAATAAAAGCGAAACGCGAAATTTTTTCTACAACTTTTATAAAGCAAAAATCATTTTGTAAAAAATCCATTTCAAGTTTAAAAAAAAAATAAAAAACTCTTTTGCGGCGCGTTTTTTCAAAAAAATTTAGGGAAGGAAAAAATTGAAAATTTCCACCATTTTTAAACAGGGTTTAAAATTGCAAAAAAAAAAAAAAAAGCCAAAATTTTTTGAAACTTTTTCAACTTTTTTATATGCTAGAAAACGGTCTACCTCAGTTCGGCCCCCACGGTTCGGCCCCAGCATGTTTTTCCACTACAACTTTCTATAACTTTTTTCTTTGTCAACCAAATCCAACATTGTTGGTATCATTTGAAAGCTTAAGGTGTTTAGAAGCTTTTTCTAAGCTATTGCTTTGCGATTAGACAAAAACCAAAAAAATTATACATGAAAATTGCAAGAAAGTTGAAATTTTTGAAATTTTTTCTTAATAAATTTTTTCTAGGCTTAAAAAACTTTTCGCTTTTTGGTAAGGCAAATAGAGCATGTTAAGAGCTTTCGAATGAGACCAGGATTTATGGATTTGGACGCCAAAGAAAAAAGCTTAAGTGTAAAAACATGCTGGGGCCGAACCGTGGGGGCCGAACTGAGCGGTTCCGCTAGAAAATCTTTTTGTTTTTTGTAACCGTGGGGACCCAACTGCTGGAGGGTTCCGGGACGGAGGTGTCTAAAAACCATTGTTTTTGTTTGTTATTTAATGGTTTCATCATTTCTTGTTTTTGCTACATATACACCTAATTATTGTTTTGTGTTCTTTTGCTCTTTCGTTTTTCATTTGTATGTATTTATTTGTCTCTATTTTTATTTTAAGTTAACACTGTTTTTTTGCCCTTTCTTCTGACACACAAATCAATTGGAAACGGACGACACCCAACTCGTACTAGGCCAACTCGTACTGCCCCAACTCGTAATGGTACCCCGACTCGTACTAAGATTCCCAACTCGTACTAAGATTCCCAACTCGTACTGTGCAACAAAAAACCGAAAAAACATCACTCAAATTTTTTAAAATGCACGAAAATCGATGAAATGATAAAAATTCAGCAAAAAATAAATAATAAAACCCATAAAAATGCACAAAATTCGGTAAAAGGAAAATAATTCATAAAAAAAATTCAACAATGATCGAGATTTTCATCATTTGGCACAACATAAATTCCGCTCTCATTGAGACTCGCTTCCGCTTCTTCCATTGCTGCTGCCTCCTCTATCTGTTTTGGAGGTGCAAGTTTTAGGGCGCCAATTTTGCGAAGAATGACACGACTTTTCCCACGCATCAGTGCCGTGGACAGCGGTACCGCATGAGTCGCCGCTACAAAGCCGAAAACACGATAAATCTAATTTTAAAAAATGAAAAAAATTGGATGATAAACTAAACTTGGTAAATTCCTTTTGGCGCCTGTTTGAACGTCCCATCCAAAACAATGACAGCTGATTTCTTCAGTAACTGAAGTTGTCGCGGTGATGCGAATATGGCCAGATCATCGTCCAAGTAGCGCATAAGCAGTTCGTCGTAGAATGGCGATTCCGGTGCGGTGCTTCTTGCTCGGAGAGTGATCCACAGCGCACGACAATCGTTTTGTGCCAGTCCTTGAAGAGTGCGCACGTTCATGAAGCGCTTTGTTTGCGCGCGATAAAGCGCCTGTAATATGTGAAATGGTTTTTCGTTGTAATCATTACGCTTACTTTTTTGTTGCTTTTGCATTGCCGCATGCCTCGTTGCAAATTTTGTTTCTTTCTTCTTCGCTTATGTTCATGTAGTTTTGTACGACACGTACATCAATGCGGACTTTCGCTGAGGCCACGTTTTCTCGCGAGCCCATTGCTAACTCATTCTGAACTTTGCGCCTCTCCTAAAATTTAGCACATGTTTGGCATCAAGCAGTTTCCGGCACCCAGCACAGACATAACGAAGCCCCGTTAGCTGTTCCATTCCAGCACGTGTCCATTTGTAGCACAAATTTGAATTATCAGTGTGATCAGAAAGCATCACTGATTTTGAGCCAATCAGTTGACTAAAGCATGCCATATTATAATCTGTTTGTAAAAAAGACGAAAAATAAAATTATTAAGGTAATTCAATGAAAATAGTGAAAATTTGTGATAAAATTTCTCTTTGTTGCACAGTACGAGTTGGGAAAATTAGTACGAGTTGGGAAAAATAGTACGAGTTGGGTAATTTAGTACGAGTTGGGAATCTTAGTACGAGTTGGGAAACTTAGTACGAGTTGGGAAACTTAGTACGAGTCGGGGTACCAGTACGAGTTGGGGCAGTACGAGTTGGCCTAGTACGAGTTGGGTTTTTACCCATCCAAATTACCTAAACATTCTTAGTTTCGTTAGAATCCATTACTTTTTTGAAAACCAACGATTTTTTTTTGAAATTTTCCAAACAAGAGGACTCATAGGGCTATCAAATGATACTAAAATGTTTAATTTGGATGCTTCTTTAAAAAGTTATGCTGCATTAAAAGTGCCAAAATATTTTATGGCCGTATGAACTGCAACAGAGCCCCAGCTTTTTACGTACCATATTTTGATCTATTTTCAGGTACATTGACCATTCCGTCATATCATTTCTCCATGCCAACAAGCATATTTGGGACAGAAGTGGCACCAGATTGGAATTCAATGTGTGGTCATGCAAAAAAGACGTCCATTCGCTATGGGATATTTTTGTCCGTCAAATTTGGCCCGATTTTGCGACAAACATTCGCCATTTGCGATTTGCCGATGCCGAACATTTGCGCAATTTGCGTCGTCTGATCTCGCCGACAATTCTCACCGATCTCAATCATCTGAATGCAATCAATGCTGGTGTTCTGTGCCCCGATATAATTGCTAATGATGACGGACCGAATGCAACTGCTCGCCAAGCATTGGCCAAATGGTTGTACACGCCGACAAAAGATGGACAACCGAAGCGATTGCGTTGCTATTCAATAAAATCCACAAACTTTGAATGGGTCGACAAGTGCAAGCAGGTCGCGCTACAGCTCGAAAAAATTTTCATTTTTCGAAAAAAAGGGGGCGCGGCGGTACCATCGGCACCATTACCAAATTTCCTTTTTGGTTTTGGCATTGCTTTGTGATTTTGTTTAGGTTTTTGTCCATGCCCTCACTTCTGTCAGTTACATCATTTACTTTTTTTTACTCCCGTCAACGCGAATTGTGCCATTTGAATTGGAGAATGAGCGGACCAAAGAAAGGCTGACATTGAAGAAAATGCCACGTTATGACGGTGTATGGGTGTTGAAACGATGCCCAATTATTGGCGAGAAAGATGAAAATATGGATGAGATGGCGGCGGCGTTTTTATGGGAAAAATGCGAAAATTCGGATGCCAATTTGAACAATGTCCGTTTGTATTTGACTGACTTCCTAAATAGAATTGGGTAAGTGTAAGCATTGAGTCATCAATGGCATTTGCCAAATTTCTATATTCCTTTTTCATCCAATTAAATTGCATTTAATTTAGGCCATTGTCTCCACCACCACCAGATAAAAGTGCCGAAAATGTGTGCTCGGGTGCCGTGGGGCCAAGCAGTAATCAGCGCAATGAATGGATGGATTATTATTTGAGAAATGATCGATCGATCCTTTTTTGGATATAATTTATTCTTATCTTTTCTCTTTATGATGTTAAATAAAAAGACAAAAAATTCCGGAAAGAATAAGAGAATTTTGGACCGGAATTTCCACTCACAAATCAGCATGGCATCCGGGAAATGGGAATTCCGAAACATTTTTGGACCTCGGCATTCCGATTTCCAAAATTTTTTGGGGCCTCAGCAGATGGGATCCATGTTGGTATGCACTCTTGGGTCATTCTGATCAACCAAGTACATCTGCCGATGGTTTTGCCAACGGTGTTTGTACATATTGTTGTTTCATATCACTTGCGCAAAAAAAAAATCAAATTTCCTTATACCGTATTTTTTCGATTATAGCCCCCCCCCTTGAATATAACCACCCTTTTGAGGGGGGTTAAACAATAGAAGCCACGGGGCTTATCATCGAAGAAATACGGTATTTTATTTGTTTTTTACTGGTGTATATGAAAACGAAAATTCTTCAAAAATTGAAGCAAAAATTTATAATTTATTGGACTCACAAATTTTTGATTGGACTCGTAAAAAATTTGATTTCTTCTTCAGAGATCAGTAAAAACAAACTCAGAAACCAATTCCGTTTTATCATTAGCAATTTAAAACAATGATTATATCACAATGAATTAATTACATACACAAAAATATAATGGAAAGGGACGGATTTGCGAGCAAGAAAAATTCATATATACTGTTGTACACAAACAAATTATACACAATATAATATTGAGATGGCACAGTGCCAACACATCATTTTGGTCACAGATTACAACCAAAAATCAATTAATCAATTTATTTCTGCTGCTGATCACTCGGCCCGGCAGAAGCGGCGTCGAGGAGACTGAAAAAACGATGAATGATTCTATTGCAATTAAGCGGTGCTAGGTCGATCCACAAAAAAACTCAGTGTGGGCGATCCACAAAAAAACTCAGTGTGGGCGATCCACAAAAAAACTCAGTGTGGGCGATCCACAAAAAAACTCAGTGTGGGCGATCCACAAAAAAACTCAGTGTGGGCGATCCACAAAAAAACTCAGTGTGGGCGATCCACAAAAAAACTCAGTGTGGGCGATCCACAAAAAAACTCAGTGTGGGCGATCCACAAAAAAACTCAGTGTGGGCGATCCACAAAAAAACTCAGTGTGGGCGATCCACAAAAAACTCAGTGATTGATTGGTCATTTTCCGGAAGCCTATCGCACCACTTTCGGGGCATCAAAAGTGCCTGATCCGGAACCCGGACCGGCCCGGTTAAGAACAATTTTTTGTTCACTTCTTCAAGGGCTATCTCTCAGGCCGGGTCCGGTTCTTGATCCATTCACTTGGAGCCCGTCATGGGTCGGGCACATCTGCCGGAGGACACAGCCTCGCCCCCGACCCTGGCGATGTCCAACCCAAACTAAGCGTGCCGGTAATAAACCGAATTTTTTTTTTGGAGGTTTTAAATAAGATTAGTTGTAGATATTTACCAAAAATTACCAATTTTGCGACCCAATTTTGCGATTCTTGACCAATTTTTTAAGAAAATTAGGAATTATTGGGGTCCGGCGGCGTTGATAGGCGCCATGATTGTTTTCAAACGGAAAATATGACTCTTAAGTGATTTGTTTGCATTTTTTTATGTTTTAAAAAAATGAGGATTTTTCATGCCAAATGAGGAATTTTTTTGAGGTATTTTAGTGGCAAATGAGGATTTTTTATGGCATAAATGAGGATTTTCAAAATTTTGAGATCGCATCTCTGGTATAAACATAAAACAGCAAAATAAATTTCAAGGCTTCTTGTGTATATTCGAACGAAAGAATCAACAAATGAATGTAAGAGAGCATTTCTGAGAGAAAATAAATGAGCATCAAAACAAATCAAATTCCAATTGGTGAGACCGATCATTTCACAGATATAAATTAATTCACTTCCGCGCAATTAGCCGACATTTTCCATGGTTTGATCCGCTTATTCTTATTCTTCTTCCGCTGGTGGCGATAATGGCCTAAAATTAAGTGAAATTTGAATTAGGTGCTTGTTTATCTTTTACACTCACCCAATCCAATTATTGTCATAAAGCACAAAATACGCTTTGTTTAAATTAGCATCCGAATTTTCGCCGTTTTCCCATTTATCCGCCGCCGTTTCTCCATTAATTGGACATCGCTTCAACAGAAATTTGCCAGGATGGCCTGTCACTTGCTCCAATGTCAGCTTTTCTTTGGTCCGTTCGTTCACCGATTCAAAAAGCTCAATTGGCGTTGTAATTTCCAGTCCAAAATTCACTTTGTAACTGACTGAAACGGTGGCACTGATAAATTTCTAAACAATGGGAAACCCAAATTAAACGCGAGTCAATTAGTCAGTCGTTTAAGCTCTACTGCAGTTTACGCGTCCAAACGATTTATAAGTTTACGCTTCTAAATCAATGAAAGGGCTTAGCCTAGGGGATGAGGAGGCTAAATCCCTCCCTCCCACCCCCGAAACCCAAAAAAAAATGGACCCCAAAATGGCAAAAATAGTCTTTCTTGGCGAAAAACGAAATACAACGTCCTGCAAAACGCACTTCCTGTTCGGATTGAAAAGATGTTGAATTAGCGCCCTAAGAACCAATGGTCTCGAGAATGGTCATTGGTTGGACTCATAAACTGCAGCAGTAGAGTAGCCGTTTAACGAAAATTTAGTCACCACCACCTCTTTGAAAGTGGTGATCCATTCAAGATTTTTCGGATGAATAACGCAACGCAATCGCTTCGGTTGGCCATTTGCTGTCGGCGTGTGTAACCATTTGGACAGCACTTGGCCAGCAGTTGGAGGAGTTGCATTTGGCCCATCAAAATCATCACCACGCGCATCCGGGAACAGAGCATCAAAATGCATTGAATTAATGTTCACATTGGAGAGAATTGAAGGCGATGTGAGGCGGAGCAAAGTGTCAAAATGCGCATCATTTTTAAAACTCAAATGATGGACATTTGTCGTCGTAAAAATGGGCCAAATCTGTCGGACAAAAACATCCCAAATTGGCTGGACATTGCTTTCGGCTTTGCACGAACTCAAAATCAAATACAAATTGGTGCCATTGTCGAAAATTTGCTGATTTGAGCGGAGGAATTCGACGACGGAATGGTCAATGTACCTGAAAAAGGGGGCAAAAAAATAATACACTTATAAAAAATTTATGTTGAATTACGCAATCCGAAGGACGCGAAAGCGAATTTTGTTCGGCAACGGACGGTCGGGCCATGGAAATGCCACAGAATTGCCACCAATTCGTACAGAAAGTGTCGCTTTTGGTCCAGCTAATTCCTTGTGAATTCTGATTGTCCTCCAAAGCGTCAATTCTGATTGGCCATTGAAATGCGTGTCCACCAGCGCATCGAAACGTGGCGAAAGCAATGCCAATTTGAGTCCGAGTTGGGCATGGTCAAAATAGGGAAAAATGTCCATAAAAATGTCGTTGCACACCCAACTGAAATGCGTGAAAACATTAATTAAATTAATTCAATTTAAAAATTTCTCACATTTTCCTTAAACGTCGGTTCATTTTGTGCCAATTAGCTGCACATTTTTGTCGTAAGTTATAATAATTGCAAAAAATGACAGTAACTGTCAACTTTCTCTGCCTTTTATATAATTTTTCTCATAAATCGCAACTTTTTTTAGGTACCTAATTTATTTTTCTATCAATTTATTTAAAAAAAGCAAAGAAATGTTCGTAAATTTCTTTTTTGCTTAAAATAAGCAACAGAAAACTGTTAAAATTCTAAGAACTGAACCCAAATTAAGGGCATCGGAAGGCTCAAGAACAGTTTATGCGTCCAATCAAATTTTTCATCCGGTGGCTATGTTTCGTCTTGATATCGAAAGTAATTTTTAACCATGCATTTCTCGAACTGATATTTCTAATTGAAGGGATTCCCTAACACCAAATGTTCCGTAATTTTGGCCGGAATTTCCTCAGGCAACCATAAAATTTTAAATTTACTTGTCGTTAAAAGGATTTTTCAAGATAATTGGGTTCTGGTCGGTTTTATTTTTCGAATTTCCCTTTTTTGTCTAAAAATGGTTTAAATAATAATAATTTTTTATTGAATCACTAATGACTTTTACTTCATTTCCGTTAAACAAAGTATGAAGCAAAAATCTGAACTCGTAAAATTTGAATTTCGGATTTTTTGTTCGAATTCGGGTCCGGGGGCAGGAATGCTCGAAATGGATGCCGAATTAAATGAGGATTTGCGGATTTTTGTGGTCTTTTGAATAAATTTGAGGATTTTTGTGGTCTTTTGGTAAAAAAGTGATAAAAGCGCATGATTTTTTGTAAAATTAGGTATATTTGGCAAAATGCTCGAACTTTTCTTCAAATCTTAAACATTTTTTCGAAAAATCCTCAGAAAAAGAATTTAATGGAGTAATTAAGCTGGTTAAAAATGGTGATGTTTTTCATTGAAATCGCACTCAAAATCCCAAAAATTTTCCGGCAGCGCCTATCGGCACTGCCGGACCCCACCCTCCCAAAGTTTCCAAAAAGTTTTTTGGAAAACCGCGCCACAAAAAAAAGCAATTGAATTTGTTTCATTTTTTATTGCTTTTAAAATATGAGGATTTTTAATGTCAATGAGGATTTTTTGAGGTATTTTAGTGGAAGATGAGGATTTTTATGGTTGAAATGAGGATTTTCAAAATTTTGAGATCGAAGCTCTGGTATTTCCCAAAATATAGCAAACTTTGCAACAAAAAAAAATTAGAATTCGAGTTAGTATTTTTGGTAATAGTAGTACTTATGTACTTTACAGATCATAAAAATAAAAATTGTTTTTAAATTTTGTAGGGGGTTTTCGTGGTCGCTGGTCACGAATCTGACATCCATTTCGACCAATTTCGGACTCCGGACCCGAAGGTGCTAGGTCGATCCAAAAAAAAACTCAGTGTGGGCGATCCAAAAAAAACTCAGTGATTGATTGGTCATTTTTCTGAAGCCTATCGCACCACTTCCGGGGCATCAAAAGTGCCTGATCCGGAACCCGGACCGGCCTGGTTAAGAACAATTTTTTCTTCAGTTTTTCAAGGGCTATCTCTCAGGCCGAGTCCGGTCCTTGATCCATTCACTTGGAGCCCGTCATGGGTCGGGCACATCTGCCGGAGGACCCTCAGCCTCGCCCCCGACCCTGTCGATGGCCAACCCAAGTAAGCGTGCCGGTACCAGCGGCTTTTTTATACATCTCGATGAGCTCTTCAAAAAGGTATCAATCGCGTCCGTCTCTGTCTACTAAAAATGGAGAAAATTGGCGAGAAGTGATGTCAAAAATTGAAAAATTAAAAAAAATTTGAAAATGACTTGCATCCCGCCGTACATTAGTGTTAACCGGACGGCACCGTGTTTTGTGAATTGAATAATTAAATTTATTTATTTAATTTTATCGATCACTGAGTTTTTTTGTGGATCGACCTAGCACCCATTGCCATGATTATTATGGTCGACCAACAAATCTTGAATGGGTCAACAATTTGAAAGAGGTGGCTGGCCATATTTTCGTTAGACGACTGACTAATTAATTAATTACCTTTAATACGACAAATTGAACTGTCCTTTTGAGTTAAGGCGTGGCAATCATACTATTGGGTGAGCAGCAACAACCAACGGAATTTGATTTTGTTGAAAAATAAACACTTAATTTTAGGCCATTGTCTCCATCAACGGAAGAAAAAGCGGGTCAAAGCATGGGATGTCGTCTGAGTGCGCGGAAATGAATTAATTAATTATATTTGAGAAATGGTCGATGATCTCATCAATTGGAAAAACGGATTTGATGCTCATTCTCTTAGAAATGCTTTGTTGCTTCTTACACATTTATTTATCTGTTTGTTTTAGAATTTTTGTTTAATATATGTATTTGAGAAATGGCCGATCATTTTTGAGATGGTCAATTGGAATTTGGATAAATTTTTATCGGAGGCTCAAAAACTCAAAATTGCTCAAAACCAATTTTATTGTTTTTTTTACTCGGGGATTCGATAATTGGCCGGAATAGAGATGCCAGCCTGAATCATGATCAGTAGGGTTATGACGTTGTATGCATTAAAATTACATTTTACGCTGAATTTTCCGAAAAATGCAGACATTTACCCAAATTTAATAAAGATGCCTGCGGCGCGCTGACTAACGAAGTTGATTAAAAATTTATCAATGATTTTTGCAAATCTGATATCATATGCGTGATCAAAAGTCCCGAAAATCCCCTCAAAAAGCCTCATTACAAAAATCCGGAAAAATTTTAACAAAAAACAAACAAACCAATAAATAATAAATTTACGTATTCGAACGAAAGCAAACAACAAATGAAAATCAGAGAGCATTTCTTAGAGAAAATAAATGAGCATCATTCAAAACGTCATTGCAGATCCAACTAAAATTGCCTTTTATATTGGTTTTCTAAGAAATCGCAATTTTTTTTTGAAATTTTCTTTCTCTCAATTTTTTTTTATGAAAATAAATGTTCGCAAGTTTTTTTCTTAAAAATGTTAAATTCTAATAATTCAACACAAAATAATAGCATCGGACAACTTTATTTTTATTAAAAAATTTTTTATGTAGAAGGAAAGTTCTTTGATTTTTTGAATTTTAATTGCTTTTTAAAACAATCAGAAAATTAACTACAAGCAAAGATCAAACCCAGACTTTAACAAAGAATTAATGAGAATATCCGAAATTCAGCTTTTTCGAGTATATTTGGCATAATTTTTTGCGGGCCAGGACGTTTTCGCATGAGTGCCTGTTTAGGACTGAAATTGGTCGGATATGTGCCGAACATCCATTTTTCGAATCCCGAACCCGAACTCAAAAAATTTTTCTTAACTTTTTTTCTTTCTTTCTTGCGGCTGGTACCTTCTATAATAATTTGTCAGTTTGTTCAAATGTGCGTCAAACGGGAAAAATAAATGAAATTTTATAAAATTCATTAAGGCCATATTTCAACGATTTTATATCCATATTTTTGGACTCCCTGCTGATTAGCAACCTTGAAAAGCCTCGAGTATTTCTTTTCAGGACTTTTTAAACGAAAATTTTTTTTGAAAAATTTCGACTAAAAAAGCAGTCTCAAACTAGAGGAGTACCGTCAAAAGAAGACCAAATCCGTGCTCAGCGCCTCAAATAAGCCTACAAATCTATTTTTTGAATTTTTGTTCTTTTTTTTGTGGGACCAAAAGAACCGAACCTTCACTAAAATTTTATGAAAATCCATAAAATTAGCAATTTTTTAATGAAAATCTGCTAAAAATTTGGCCAAACAAAAGAAATGCGAAAAGTCAAAAAAAAAGAAGAAATAATATACGTACCCAATTTTTGAAGGCATTTGCAGCAACAAAATGACCGGTGAAAATATAGGGAGAATGAATGAATGATTTTGGAATGAGGAGGAGAAGAAGAAAACAATGGTATTTTATACGAAAATATTATCGTACCGTATTTCCTAAAATATAAGCTCCGGCGGTTCTATTAATGGGTCCACCTCGTTTCGGCGCTCACGATTCGGCGCTCACGTTTCGGCGCTCACGTTTCGGCGCCCACGTTTCGGCGCCAGCATGTTTTTCCACTATAGCTTTCTCTAACTTTTTTCAATGTCATCCAAATCCAACATTTTTGATATCGTTCAAAAGCTTAACTAACATGTTTAGAAACTTTTTCTAAGCTATTGCTTCACGATCAGACAAATACAAAAAAAGTTATACACGAAAATTGCGAAAAAGCCGAAATTTTCAAGTTTTTTCTCAATAAAATTTTTTTCAGGCCTGAAAAACTTTTCCTTTTTGATAAGGCTAATAGAGCATGTTAAGAGCTTTCGAATGATACTAAGATTGTTGGATTTGGATGCCAAAAAAAAAGCTTAAGTGGAAAAATGAGCTGGCGCCGAAACGTGCGCGCCGAAACGTGAGCGCCGAAACGAGTGGGTCCCCTATTAATAGGGATTAAATAGGCACAAAAATCCTCGAATAGGCCATATTATTTCTTTTTTTTCTGACAGTTCGCATTTCTTTTGCTCAAATTGTGCCTTTGAAAAATTTTTTTTTGTTTTTTTTTTTCGTCGTGGCACTTAAAAAGTACAAGTTGCTGAAAAAGCGTTAAATATGGTAAAAATTCTATTAAGTTTTAGCGAAATGTTTTTAATGGCACCGCCCGTCAAAAAGAAAAAGTTTTCTTCCGACAACCGTCGGCTCATTTGTGAAAATAAACCGCAACCGTTGGGTTCATTTGTCACATCAATTGGAAAACGGCGAAGTGTTCGAGTGGCAACGAAAAAGAATCGGATTTTGAGGAAAATGTGAGAATTTTTTTTTGTAATATTGCCAGCTGCAGCCCCCCCCCCCCCCCGATTTCTCGAAAAAAAATTTTTTTTTTCAAACATAAACATGTTTTAGGGGTCGCTGATCACGAATCCGTCACCCATTTAGACCCGAATTCGAACAAAAAGTCGAAAAACTAAAATTTTCGATTTTCAGATTCTTAGTCTAAACTTAAATTTATCATTTTAAGACCGCGCTAAAACATATTTTTCGCCTTATTTCAGTTGGATTTGTAATTACGTGTGGCTGGACATTCTTCCGTCTTTTGACTATGCCCAACTTGGTCTCCAAATGGCATTGCTTTCTTATCGTTTCAATGCTTTGGTTGACGCACATTTTGATGGCAAAACGGAATTTACGCTTTGGAAAACAACAAAAATTCAAAGGCAAATTGGAGTGCCGAAAGCGGTGTTGACAAATTATGCCGATTCTATGCAATTTCCATTGGCCGACCATCCGCCGTTGCCCAGCAAAATTCGCTTCAAAGACCTTCGAATTTCGTAATTCAAAATTCAGAGAATTTTTCATTCATCAAAGCATTCAACTTTTTTTCAGGTACATCGATCACTCTGTCATCGCATTTCTCCGTTCCAAGCAACAAATTTTCGACAGAACTGGCACCAATTTTAGTCTGTGGATTCCGTTTTCACACGAAAATTATACGCAGCGCATTTGGAAGGTGTTCATGCGTGAAATGTGGCCCATTTTTGTGCCAAACATTCGCCATCTGGACATTTCTGCTGATCATTTGATCAAATTGCGTCGTCTCACATCACCAACAATTCTCACCGATCTCAAGCAGTTGAACTCAATCGATTCCAGTCGTTTGTGTCCCGCTTTGATCGCTGATGATGGGCCAAATGCATCTCCTGGCCAAGCGTTGTCCAAGTGGTTGCACACGCCGAGCACCGACGATCAGCCCAAGCGATTGTATTGCAGAGATTGCGATTCTCCATGGATGATTGTCGGATGGGTCGTCAACTTCAGTGAGGTCAAAAAGACTATCAATTTTTAAAATGCCTACCTATGTATTTTTTTTCAATTATAGGTATTTCTCCGTGCCACAACTTCTGTCAGCTACAAAATGCGTCTTCAACTTTACAAGTCAACGAAACTTAAGCCATTTGAATTGGTGAACGAACGGACGAAGGAACAGATGACATTGGTGAAAGAAGGCGTTCATGAAAATGCCAATGTTGTTTGGCTGTTGGAGCGATGCAAAATTGGGGGAATGGCGGCGACGGTTCAGTGGGAGGACGAAAATTTGAATTTGAACAATGTCCACTTTACGTTTTATGAAGCTTCTTGCATTGGGTGAGAGAAGAGAGTGAAGAAAGCAGCTTTTGCTTGGGCTCGTTTACAGTTATACGACCATAAAAAAATAATTTGACACAATTTAATTTATGGCCAAAAGTTTAGAAAACCAATTTTTGTGAAATTTTCTGGCCAAAAATATTTTTGAAATTTTGCAGAATAACAGAGGGATCTTGGGGCTATTGAATAATATCAAGAATATTGAATGTGTTTGTTTATAGAAAAAGTTATGGTACATTAAAATTTGCCAAATTATTTTATGGCCATGCGAACTGCAATAGAGCCCCCCTTGTGCTTTAATTGATGTCGGTCACATTTATTTTTCCACATTTCATTTAGGCGATTGTCTCCACTAAATGTGGAATCTAAGAAGTACGCAAAGGTCGTCCAAAAATGAGTGCCGGGCCCAACGGAAGAAAAAGTGAATGAATTATTTGGAAATGGCAAATGATTGATCATTAGGAATGGAAATCGATCTGCAGGATAATTGCTCCTCACATTTATGTATTGTTGCTTCTTTTGTTCGAAATACATTTAATTTGTTTGGTTCTGTTGAAAATATTAAGTTGAATGATTAGTAGGGAACGGATTTTTAGGTGCTAAAAATCCTGAAATAGGTACTAAAATAGTTGCTAAAAGAAAAGTTTTTTGGAAAACCGCGCCACAAAAAAAAGCAATTGAATTTGTTTCATTTTTTATTGCTTTTAAAATATGAGGATTTTTAATGTCAATGAGGATTTTTTGAGGTATTTTAGTGGAAGATGAGGATTTTTATGGTTGAAATGAGGATTTTCAAAATTTTGAGATCGAAGCTCTGGTATTTCCCAAAATATAGCAAACTTTGCAACAAAAAAAATTAGAATTCGAGTTAGTATTTTTGGTAATAGTAGTACTTATGTACTTTACAGATCATAAAAATAAAAATTGTTTTTAAATTTTGTAGGGGGTTTTCGTGGTCGCTGGTCACGAATCTGACATCCATTTCGACCAATTTCGGACTCCGGACCCGAAGGTGCTAGGTCGATCCAAAAAAAAACTCAGTGTGGGCGATCCAAAAAAAACTCAGTGATTGATTGGTCATTTTTCTGAAGCCTATCGCACCACTTCCGGGGCATCAAAAGTGCCTGATCCGGAACCCGGACCGGCCTGGTTAAGAACAATTTTTTCTTCAGTTTTTCAAGGGCTATCTCTCAGGCCGAGTCCGGTCCTTGATCCATTCACTTGGAGCCCGTCATGGGTCGGGCACATCTGCCGGAGGACCCTCAGCCTCGCCCCCGACCCTGTCGATGGCCAACCCAAGTAAGCGTGCCGGTACCAGCGGCTTTTTTATACATCTCGATGAGCTCTTCAAAAAGGTATCAATCGCGTCCGTCTCTGTCTACTAAAAATGGAGAAAATTGGCGAGAAGTGATGTCAAAAATTGAAAAATTAAAAAAAATTTGAAAATGACTTGCATCCCGCCGTACATTAGTGTTAACCGGACGGCACCGTGTTTTGTGAATTGAATAATTAAATTTATTTATTTAATTTTATCGATCACTGAGTTTTTTTGTGGATCGACCTAGCACCCATTGCCATGATTATTATGGTCGACCAACAAATCTTGAATGGGTCAACAATTTGAAAGAGGTGGCTGGCCATATTTTCGTTAGACGACTGACTAATTAATTAATTACCTTTAATACGACAAATTGAACTGTCCTTTTGAGTTAAGGCGTGGCAATCATACTATTGGGTGAGCAGCAACAACCAACGGAATTTGATTTTGTTGAAAAATAAACACTTAATTTTAGGCCATTGTCTCCATCAACGGAAGAAAAAGCGGGTCAAAGCATGGGATGTCGTCTGAGTGCGCGGAAATGAATTAATTAATTATATTTGAGAAATGGTCGATGATCTCATCAATTGGAAAAACGGATTTGATGCTCATTCTCTTAGAAATGCTTTGTTGCTTCTTACACATTTATTTATCTGTTTGTTTTAGAATTTTTGTTTAATATATGTATTTGAGAAATGGCCGATCATTTTTGAGATGGTCAATTGGAATTTGGATAAATTTTTATCGGAGGCTCAAAAACTCAAAATTGCTCAAAACCAATTTTATTGTTTTTTTTACTCGGGGATTCGATAATTGGCCGGAATAGAGATGCCAGCCTGAATCATGATCAGTAGGGTTATGACGTTGTATGCATTAAAATTACATTTTACGCTGAATTTTCCGAAAAATGCAGACATTTACCCAAATTTAATAAAGATGCCTGCGGCGCGCTGACTAACGAAGTTGATTAAAAATTTATCAATGATTTTTGCAAATCTGATATCATATGCGTGATCAAAAGTCCCGAAAATCCCCTCAAAAAGCCTCATTACAAAAATCCGGAAAAATTTTAACAAAAAACAAACAAACCAATAAATAATAAATTTACGTATTCGAACGAAAGCAAACAACAAATGAAAATCAGAGAGCATTTCTTAGAGAAAATAAATGAGCATCATTCAAAACGTCATTGCAGATCCAACTAAAATTGCCTTTTATATTGGTTTTCTAAGAAATCGCAATTTTTTTTTTGAAATTTTCTTTCTCTCAATTTTTTTTTATGAAAATAAATGTTCGCAAGTTTTTTTCTTAAAAATGTTAAATTCTAATAATTCAACACAAAATAATAGCATCGGACAACTTTATTTTTATTAAAAAATTTTTTTATGTAGAAGGAAAGTTCTTTGATTTTTTGAATTTTAATTGCTTTTTAAAACAATCAGAAAATTAACTACAAGCAAAGATCAAACCCAGACTTTAACAAAGAATTAATGAGAATATCCGAAATTCAGCTTTTTCGAGTATA
This sequence comes from Heterodera schachtii, assembly GCA_023374025.1. Classification (NCBI taxonomy): domain Eukaryota; kingdom Metazoa; phylum Nematoda; class Chromadorea; order Rhabditida; family Heteroderidae; genus Heterodera; species Heterodera schachtii. The sequence goes on along the minus strand of SIJG01000075.1, from coordinate 59,659 downwards.
TTTGGCATAATTTTTTGCGGGCCAGGACGTTTTCGCATGAGTGCCTGTTTAGGACTGAAATTGGTCGGATATGTGCCGAACATCCATTTTTCGAATCCCGAACCCGAACTCAAAAAATTTTTCTTAACTTTTTTTCTTTCTTTCTTGCGGCTGGTACCTTCTATAATAATTTGTCAGTTTGTTCAAATGTGCGTCAAACGGGAAAAATAAATGAAATTTTATAAAATTCATTAAGGCCATATTTCAACGATTTTATATCCATATTTTTGGACTCCCTGCTGATTAGCAACCTTGAAAAGCCTCGAGTATTTCTTTTCAGGACTTTTTAAACGAAATTTTTTTTTTGAAAAATTTCGACTAAAAAAGCAGTCTCAAACTAGAGGAGTACCGTCAAAAGAAGACCAAATCCGTGCTCAGCGCCTCAAATAAGCCTACAAATCTATTTTTTGAATTTTTGTTCTTTTTTTTGTGGGACCAAAAGAACCGAACCTTCACTAAAATTTTATGAAAATCCATAAAATTAGCAATTTTTTAATGAAAATCTGCTAAAAATTTGGCCAAACAAAAGAAATGCGAAAAGTCAAAAAAAAAGAAGAAATAATATACGTACCCAATTTTTGAAGGCATTTGCAGCAACAAAATGACCGGTGAAAATATAGGGAGAATGAATGAATGATTTTGGAATGAGGAGGAGAAGAAGAAAACAATGGCATTTTATACGAAAATATTATCGTACCGTATTTCCTAAAATATAAGCTCCGGCGGTTCTATTAATAGGGATTAAATAGGCACAAAAATCCTCGAATAGGCCATATTATTTCTTTTTTTTCTGACAGTTCGAATTTCTTTTGCTCAAATTGTGCCTTTGAAAAAAAAAAAAATTTTTTTTTTCGTTTTTTTTTTGTCGTGGCACCTAAAAAGTACAAGTTGCTGAAAAAGCGTTAAATATGGTAAAAATTCAATTAAGTTTTAGCGAAATTGTTTTTAATGGCACCACCCGTCAAAAAGAAAAAGTTTTCTTCCGACAACCGTCGGCTCATTTGTGAAAATAAACCGCAACCGTTGGGTTCATTTGTCACATCAATTGGAAAACGGCGAAGTGTTCGAGTGGCAACGAAAAAGAATCGGATTTTGAGGAAAATGTGAGAACTTTTTTTTGTAATATTGCCAGCTGCAGCCCCCCCCCCCCCCGATTTTTTGAAAAAAAAATTTTTTTTTTCAAACAAACATGTTTTAGGGGTCGCTGATCACGAATCCGTCACCCATTTAGACCCGAATTCGAACAAAAAGTCGAAAAACTAAAATTTTCGATTTTCAGATTCTTAGTCTAAACTTAAATTTATCATTTTAAGACCGCGCTCAACTTATTTTCCCCTCATTTCAGTTGGATTTGTAATTACGTGTGGCTGGACATTCTTCCGTCTTTTGACTATGCCCAACTTGGTCTCCAAATGGCACTGCTTTCTTACCGTTTCAATGCTTTGGTGGACGCATTTTTTTCAGGTACATCGATCACTCCGTTATCGCATTTCTCCGTTCCAACCAACAAATTTTCGACAACAAAGGCACCAATTTTAGTCTGTGGATTCCGTTTCCACACGAAAATTATACGCAGCGCATTTGGAAGGTGTTCATGCGTGAAATGTGGCCCATTTTTGTGCCAAACATTCGCCATTTGGACATTTCTGCTGATCATTTGATCTTGCGTCGTCTCACATCACCAACAATTCTCACCGATCTCAAGCAGTTGAACTCAATCGATTCCGGTCATTTGTATCCCTCTTTGATCGCTGATGATGGGCCAAATGCATCTCCTGGCCAAGCGTTGTCCAAATGGTTGCACACGCCGAGAAAAGACGGGCAACCGAAGCGATTGTATTGCTTAGATTGTGATTATACATGGATGAGTGTCAATGGCTGGGTCGTCAAGTTCAAGGAGGTCAAAAGGACTATCATTTTTTAATACCTAACTATTTTTTCCCATTGTTTCAGGCATTTCTCCGTGCCACCACTTCTGTCAGCTACAAAATTCGTCTTCAACTTTACAAGTCAACGAAACTTAAGCCATTTGAATTGGTGAATGAACGGACTAATGAACAGATGACATTGGTGAAAGAAGGCGTTCATGAAAATGCCAATGTTGTTTGGCTGTTGGAGCGATGCAAAATTGGGGGAATGGCGGCGACGGTTCAGTGGGAGGACGAAAATTTGAATTTGAACAATGCCCACTTTACGTTTTATGAAGCTTCTTGCATTGGGTGAGAGAAGAGAGTGAAGAAAGCAGCTTTTGCTTGGGCTCTATTACAGTTTATACAACCATAAAAAAATAATTTGACACAACTTTAATTTATGGCCAAAAGTTTAGAAAACCAATTTTTGTGAAATTTTCTGGCCAAAAATATTTTTTTGAAACATGACAAAATTTTTGAAATTTTGCAGAATAACAGAGGAATTTTGGGGCTATTGAGTGATATAAAGAATATTGAATGTGGATGTTTATAGAAAAAGTTATGGTACATTAAAATTTGCCAAATTATTTTATGGCCATGCGAACTGCAATAGAGCCCCCCTTGTGCTTTAATTGATGTCGGTCACATTTATTTTTCCACATTTCATTTAGGCGATTGTCTCCACTAAATGTGGAATCTAAGAAGTACGCAAAGGTCGTCCAAAAATGAGTGCCGGGCCCAACGGAAGAAAAAGTGAATGAATTATTTGGAAATGGCAAATGATTGATCATTAGGAATGGAAATCGATCTGCAGGATAATTGCTCCTCACATTTATGTATTGTTGCTTCTTTCATTTGAATACATTTAATTTGTTTGGTTCTGTTGAAAATATTAAGTTGAATGATTAGTAGGGAACGGATTTTTAGGTGCTAAAATCCTGAAATAGGTACTAAAATAGTTGCTAAAAAGTGCAAAAAATGCCAAAAAAAAAGGTGCTAACCCACCCGTTTTAGGTTTTTTTAAGTGCTAATAAGTCGCTCTAAATCAAAAATTGTTCGGAGAAAATGTGTTTTTCGTGCTTCTCTCATCAAGTACTATCAGCAAAAAAAAAAAAATAGGTGAAAACCTAAAAATCCGTTCCCTAATGATTAGTTTTAGCATTTTGGTTGAAATTAGGGTGCTATGACGAAGCGACAAAAAATATAGGTGTTTGTATTAATTAAATTTAATTATTATTTTAATTTTAATTGCTAAGTAATTAATCATAACTTAGCTTAAACTTTCAATAGGCCTAAACATTTCAATTAGTTTTAAAAGTATATTGCATTCAAACGAAAGAATCAACAAATCAAAAGAGAGCATCAAATTTAAATTCCAATTGGTTGAGATCGTCGACCATTTCTCAAATGTAATTAATTTTCGTTGCTTTCATTCGTCCGCTTTTTCCGCTGGTGGCGACAATAGACTAAAAAAAGTGTTTATTTTTTTGACAAAAATTGCTGTCACTGCGCTGCTCACCCTATCGATTCATTGATGTCACCACACAAATTAAATTGAACATTGTTCAAATTGTCGTCCCAAAATTCGTCGTTTTCCCACCAAACATCCGCCGTCTCCCCAACAATTATTGGGCATCGCTTCAACAGCCAATAAGCAGCAGAACGTGGCGGCACTTTGTCCAATGTCAGCTTTTCCTCGGCTCGTTCATTCACCGATTCAAATGGCTCAATTGATGTTTTATACATTGAAAACAGAATTTTGTAGCTGACAGAAGAATTGGTGAAACGGGCAAATGCCTAAACAAAAAGTAAGCGAAATTCAAAGGCAATCAATCAGTTTTTTATGATAATAACGTGGTAATACTGGAGAATTGGTGTCCCGGCGATGAAAAATTTTTTTTTCTAATAATTTTGACCAATTTTGAATCCCCGACCCGAACTCGAACAATAGTCAAAATTCAAAATGCACACACATAAAAACAAGTTTGAATTTTCGACTTTTTGTCCGAGTTCGGATCTTGGATTCGGAATTGGCCAAAATCATATGTAGGGATTCTTTTTTTAGGCAAATGCCTAAAATTTCTGCGCACTTAATACGCTTAGATAAGCATGAAAAAAGCATTTTCCACTTGGTTTGGGGTGTCTACGATGACTTTTATAATGCCTATTTTTGCCTATTTTGGACTTTTTGTGCTTAATGCCTATTTGCCTATTTTTGTGCCTATTTCGCCATTTTTGGCGCTTTTTTCAGGATTTTCGGAAAAATCCTTATTAAAAATGTAATAAAAATTAAAAATACACCCCTAAGAATCACTTGAAATTTTTTCGAAAATATACACCCGTAAGAATTGAAAAAATTTTTTTCACAAAAATTGATCCTCAAAATTCAATTATTTTTTCATAATAAAAATTTTGGTTTAAAAAATTATTTTTACCGAAAACAACTTTAAAGCAATTGAAATATGGGCAAAATAAGTTTTTTGATTAATTTTTACGTGTTTTGCTGCCTAAAAAGCTTTAATAAAAATTTTTTTTTGCCTATTTTAGTGCCTATTTGAGGGTTTTTGTGCCTATTTGGTGCCTATTTTGCGATTTTTTTCTGCCTTTTTAGGTGCCTATTTCGCGATTTTTTGTGCCTAAAAAAAGAATCCCTAGTCATATGTATTCTTCGTGATCAGAGACTCCGAAAACCCCAGAATACATGTTTTTCTTACACTAAAATTTAAAACCGGGAGCGGGACTTGGAAAATGGACCCGTACGAGACCCCCGGGAACGTCGTCGGTTCATTTTGCGGCAATTAGCTGACAGATGAGCACACTTATAATTAATTATGTCGTAATTTATGATTGCAAAAACAATGACATTGACTGCCAATTTTCTCTGCCTTTTATATGATTTTTGCTCATCGGTACTCAAATGTACGCTAATATTTTCGTATAAAAATGCCATTGTTTCTTCTCCTCCTCCTCACTCCATTCTATCATTCATTCCTCCTAATATTTTCCCCGGTCATTTTGTTGCTGCAAATGCCTTCAGAAATTCTGTACGTTTATTTATTTATTTTTTTGACAGTTCGCACATAAAATTTCAAAACCAAATTTTGAAAGTTCAACTTAATTTGCCTCAAAAATTCCTAAAAAAGCTAAAATTTCCTGTTGGATTCCCTCGCTTTGACCTTTTTTGACCCTTTCATTGGCTTTTCAGTTCCATTCATTTCCCAATTCATTTTACAGTTGGCGTGCCGTGCTTTTTCTGTTGGTCGATTGTGCCACCATTCTTTTTTGGTTCTTTTTGGACAATGTCAAAAAACGGCGACGCTCTCGCAAAGAAATGTAAAAAATAAAAAAGAAATTTGAGAATTTCATAAATCATTTTTTCAGCTTTATCTCTGCCGATTGTTGGCTTTTGGTGTTCGACTTTCTTACGCCTTCTCAACTTGGCCTCGGAATTGCACTGATCAGCCGTCGATTTGACCTCCGAGTGGACGAACACTTCAAAACGCGCAAATGGACGTTGGGCAAAATGCGAATTTGCCACAAAATTGGAGAGAATGGCACCAAGCAAATGCAAATTGTCAATTCTGATGGGAATCCATTGCCAATCCCGAAAAATCCGTTGCCAAACAAAGTCATCGGATTCAGACGCATTACGATCATGTAACAAACTGATTAATTTGGATTTGATTTATGACGATCACATTTTTTTCAACTTTTCTTTTCAGCTACATCGACCACAATGTCAACGAATTTCTCCACCGTTTTCACCGTCTTTTGGGCATTTGTTCAACAAGTTTGAAGATTACCACTGAAAATGCTCGCATTTTGGACTACTTTTTGCTCAACATTTGGCCAATCTTCCGCGATTCCATGCGTTTTATGATTTTGAATACCAACGCTTTTCGCCATTTCCGTCACTTGGCCCCGTCATTGCTCAGCGATTGTTCATCCCTTCGCATTGTGTGGTTGGATGACGGCACTTTCCCCGAATTTCCGCCCGATGACAGTGCCATGGCGTCGGATGGCCAAGCGGTGGCAAAATGGTTGTTGACGCCTTGTCCGGATGGTCGACCAAAGTTGCTCAAATCACCTGTCAATTCAGCGGATCAATGGTCGTTAAACGATGGAACAGTTCAAAACGGTCGGTGATTATCACTGGGCATTTTATTCGGTTTTCTGCGCTTTTTTGTCCCATTTTTAGGCATTTTCCAATGCTTCTTCCCCGGTTTCTTTTTCCATCAACTTTCCGTCGTCTTCTCCGCTTGACTTCGTTGTGCCATTTGAACTGATCAACGAAGCGACTGGGGAGAAATTAACACTTCAGCAATATGCAAATGGTTTTTGGCTGGACCGTTGTCCAATTGGATGGGATGAGATGAAATGGATCAATGTGTTGAACGAATTGAGTGCTGGTCAACCGAACCCAATTGACATTGAGATTAAAGATGGCGGATACGACGACGGGTGAACAATTTTAAAATGATCAATGCTTTTATGAGTCCAATCGACGACAATTGAGCAATGTTTTTTTCAGTCTTCTTCTCGACGCCGCTTCGCCCGGACCGAGTGATCACTGATCAGCAACAGAAGCAGAAATGAATGGATTAATCAATTAATTGATGCGATTATGTGACCGAAATGATGTTGGCACTTTGCCATTTCAATATTGTATTGTGTCCAATTTGTCGGTTTGTATGTATTTGACCTTTGCTCGCCGCAAATGCGTCCATTTCCATTGTATTTTATCTGTATGTGAAATTCACTGTGTGCATAATTAATTGTTGATAAAATGGCTAATAATAAAAACGGTAAAAGCTTGGCATATTCGCGGCCTAACCCAATAAATGCCTAGCGATTGTTTAAGATTAATTGTGATTTTTTTTTTGTTCAAAATTCTTTACATTTTCCTTAAACATCGCTACATTTTGCGGCAATTAGCTGAGCACTTACAATTAATTAAATTTAGTCGTAAATTATGATTGTAAAAACAATGACATTGACTGTCACTTTTCTCTTCCTTTTATATGATTTTTGCTCATCGGTACTCAAATGTACGCTTAGCTACTATTTTTTAGTATAAGAATGCCCTTAGTTTCTTTGTTTCTTCCTTATTCCATTCATTCATTCTTCCTGTTTTTCCCCGGTCATTTTGTTGCTACAGAAATGTCTTCAGGAATTCTGTACGTTTTATTATTAATTTTTTTCCTAACATTTCGCATTTCTTTCTTTTGCTCCGCGCTTTTGGCCAATTTTAGGTACTCAAATGTACGCTAATATTTTTGTATAAAATGCCTTTGTTTCTTCTCCTCCTTCTTCTCGTGCCATTCATTCATTTCCCTATATAAAAAGTATTTTTTGTCGTGGCACTTAAAATATACAAAATTTGATAAAAATTTAATTAGGTATTTAGCAAAATTATCCTTTTAATGGCACCGCCCGTCAAAAAGAAAAAGTTTTCTTCTGACAACCGTCGGCTTTTTTGTGAAAATAAACCGCAACCGTTGGGTTCATTTGTCACATCAATTGGAAAACGGCGAAGTGTTCGAGTGGCAACGAAAAAGAATCATTTTGAGGAAAATGTGAGAATTTTTTTTTGTAATATTGCCAGCTGCAGCCCCCCCCCCCCCCGATTTTTCGAAAAAAAGTTTTTTTTTTCAAGCATAAACATGTTTTAGGGGTCGCTGATCACGAATCCGTCACCCATTTAGACCCGAATTCGAACAAAAAGTCGAAAAACTAAAATTTTCGATTTTCAGATCCTTAGTCTAAACTTAAATTTATCATTTTAAGACCGCGCTCAACTTATTTTCCCCTCATTTCAGTTGGATTTGTAATTACGTGTGGCTGGACATTCTTCCGTCTTTTGACTATGCCCAACTTGGTCTCCAAATGGCATTGCTTTCTTACCGTTTCAATGCTTTGGTTGACGCACATTTTGATGGCAAAACGGAATTGACGCTTTGGAAAACAACAAAAATTCAAAGGCAAATTGGAGTGCCGAAAGCGGTGTTGACAAATTATGCCGATTCTATGCAATTTCCATTGGCCGACCATCCGCCGTTGCCCAGCAAAATTCGCTTCAAAGACCTTCGAATTTCGTAATTCAAAACTCAGAGAATTTTCATTGATCAAAGCATCATCCGTTTCAGGTACATCGATCACTCTGTCATCGCATTTCTCCGTTCCAATCAACAAATTTACGACAGAACTGGCACCAATTTTAGTCTGTGGATTCCGTTTTCACACGAAAATTATACGCAGCGCATTTGGAAGGTTTTCATGCGTGAAATGTGGCCCATTTTTGTGCCAAACATTCGCCATTTGGACATTTCTGCTGATCATTTGATCTTGCGTCGTCTCACATCACCAACAATTCTCACCGATCTCAAGCAGTTGAACTCAATCGATTCCGGTCATTTGTATCCCTCTTTGATCGCTGATGATGGGCCAAATGCATCTCCTGGCCAAGCGTTGTCCAAATGGTTGCACACGCCGAGAAAAGACGGGCAACCGAAGCGATTGTATTGCTTAGATTGTGATTATACATGGATGAGTGTCAATGGCTGGGTCGTCAAGTTCAAGGAGGTCAAAAGGACTATCATTTTTTAATACCTAACTATTTTTTCCCATTGTTTCAGGCATTTCTCCGTGCCACAACTTCTGTCAGCTACAAAATTCGTCTTCAACTTTACAAGTCAACGAAACTTAAGCCATTTGAATTGGTGAACGAACGGACGAAGGAACAGATGACATTGGTGAAAGAAGGCGTTCATGAAAATGCCAATGTTGTTTGGCTGTTGGAGCGATGCAAAATTGGGGGAATGGCGGCGACGGTTCAGTGGGAGGACGAAAATTTGAATTTGAACAATGCCCACTTTACGTTTTATGAAGCTTCTTGCATTGGCTGAGAGAAGAGAGTGAAGAAAGCAGCTTTTGCTTGGGCTCTATTACAGTTTATACAACCATAAAAAATAATTTGACACAACTTTAATTTATGGCCAAAATAGAAACCAATTTTGTGAAATTTTCTGGCTATAATTTTTTTGAAATTTTGCAGACGAAAAGAGGAATCTTGGGGCTATTGAGTGATATCAAGAATATTGAATGTGGATGTTTATAGAAAAAGTTATGGTACATTAAAATTTGCCAAATTATTTTATGGCCGTGTGAACTGCAATAGAGCCCCCCCCCCTTGTGCTTTAATTGATGTCGGTCACATTTATTTTTCCACATTTCATTTAGGCGATTGTCTCCACTAAATGTGGAATCTAAGAAGTACGCAAAGGTCGTCCAAAAATGAGTGCCGGGCCCAACGGAAGAAAAAGTGAATGAATTATTTGGAAATGGCAAATGATTGATCATTAGGAATGGAAATCGATCTGCAGGATAATTGCTCCTCACATTTATGTATTGTTGCTTCTTTCATTTGAATACATTTAATTTGTTTGGTTCTGTTGAAAATATTAAGTTGAATGATTAGTAGGGAACGGATTTTTAGGTGCTAAAATCCTGAAATAGGTACTAAAATAGTTGCTAAAAAGTGCAAAAAATGCCAAAAAAAAAAGGTGCTAACCCACCCGTTTTAGGTTTTTTTAAGTGCTAATAAGTCGCTCTAAATCAAAAATTGTTCGGAGAAAATGTGTTTTTCGTGCTTCTCTCATCAAGTACTATCAGCAAAAAAAAAAAAATAGGTGAAAACCTAAAAATCCGTTCCCTAATGATTAGTTTTAGCATTTTGGTTGAAATTAGGGTGCTATGACGAAGCGACAAAAAATATAGGTGTTTGTATTAATTAAATTTAATTATTATTTTAATTTTAATTGCTAAGTAATTAATCATAACTTAGCTTAAACTTTCAATAGGCCTAAACATTTCAATTAGTTTTAAAAGTATATTGCATTCAAACGAAAGAATCAACAAATCAAAAGAGAGCATCAAATTTAAATTCCAATTGGTTGAGATCGTCGACCATTTCTCAAATGTAATTAATTTTCGTTGCTTTCATTCGTCCGCTTTTTCCGCTGGTGGCGACAATAGACTAAAAAAAGTGTTTATTTTTTTGACAAAAATTGCTGTCACTGCGCTGCTCACCCTATCGATTCATTGATGTCACCACACAAATTAAATTGAACATTGTTCAAATTGTCGTCCCAAAATTCGTCGTTTTCCCACCAAACATCCGCCGTCTCCCCAACAATTATTGGGCATCGCTTCAACAGCCAATAAGCAGCAGAACGTGGCGGCACTTTGTCCAATGTCAGCTTTTCCTCGGCTCGTTCATTCACCGATTCAAATGGCTCAATTGATGTTTTATACATTGAAAACAGAATTTTGTAGCTGACAGAAGAATTGGTGGCACGGGCAAATGCCTAAACAAAAAGGAAGCGAAATTCAAAGGCAATCAATCAGTTTTTTATGATAATATCACCACACACCTCCTTGAAACTGTTGACCCAGTCGATGTTTCCTTCTTCGTCCAAATCTTCGCAAAACAATCGCTTCGGTTGTCCATTTTTGCTCGGAGTGTGCAACCATTTGGACAACGCTTGGCCAGCAGTTGCGTTTTGGCCATTTCTACAAAACCACTCCAAATTGGTGCCATTTCTGTCCCAAATTTGCTTGTTTGAACGGAGAAATTCAATGACGGAATGGTCAATGAAACTGAAGAAATATAAATATGCATTAAAATACACAAAAGTAGTAAAATTGCTTTATCCGAAGCTTCTTAAAGCGAATTTTGTTGGGCAGCGGACGGTCCGNTCGGCTTTTAATTTTTTTTCAGAGGGCGCTTCAGTCCGAATTGGAAAAACAAAATCTGATGATGGAAAACAACGCGTTGAAAGCGAAATTTGAAATGATCGAAAAGGAAAAAAGAAACAAAATGAGGAGTGGAAATACGGTCGTTAATTATAAAAAACATAATAATGGGAATTATTAATTAATAAAGGCCATTTAAATATTTGCTGAGTTTAAGCATCCGTTGACCAATTCACAAATTTGCAAAATGATCTTTTCGGACTAATCAATGACTTGAATGTGAAACAACAACAGCAGCAGAAAGAAAATAGCAAATACGGTAAAAAATCGTGATATTTCAACGTTACTACATTCATACATGAAACCAAAGTTTCACTTTTCACCTTCGCGACGTCCGATTTATGCTTTGCGGATTTCTTTATTATACGAAGGAATGATTTAAACAAAAAAAGAAAATTAGTTAAATAACCAATTAAATTGTATTAAAAAGGAATTAACAAAAAACGGTAATTATTTAAGGCGACCGTAACCCATCAAATGATTACTGTTGGGATGTCAATGCGTGTAGCAAAGACATCGAAATGTTATGGCATTTTTGCATTAACGGAAAATGGAAAAGTCGAAATTCGGAGTACTCTTATCGTGCTGGTGATGTCGTCGGCTGCGGTGTTAATTTGGCCACTCGACAGATAATTTTCACCAAAAATGGACAACTTTTGGGTGTTTAAAAGTTCCATTTTTAAATTTTATTGGCTAATTATTTTTCAGATACAAACAATTATTTCATTTCTCAATGTTCTTCTGCTCATTCTCCATTGTTTCCATTCGTTTCTTTGTATTCCTTTGGTGACAAAATTGAGGCGAATTTTGAGTCGAATTTTAAATTCGAAAAGGACATTTAAATTCTAATCTTTTGTTTTTCGATCTTTTATTTGTTTGATTTCTTTGAATGAATTTAGTTATAAAATACGATTTGTTCGTTGTTGCATCTATCATTCGAAATTGATTCAGAAAATACACCCGTAAGAATCGAACTGAAAAAATAGAAAATACACCCCTAAGAATTGAAAAAAAAATTTCACAAAAATTCGTCCCCAAAAATTAATAATTTTTTCTTCATAAAATTTTGGTTTAAAAAATTATTTTTATCGAAAACAACTTTAAAACAATTGAAATATAAGCAAAATAATTTTTTAAATTAATTTTTACTTGTTTTAATACCTAAAAAGCGCTAATAACAAATTTTTTTTTGCCTATTTTAGTGCCTATTTGGTACTTCCGGGTTATGCTGCCCCCCCTCAAAAAATTCCAAAATTCTTAATTTGGAGTTTCCAAGGTCGCTGATCACGAATATGATATATTTATTTTAATATCTGATGACTTTTAAATCATAGATTTGATAAAATATCTGAATTTGACGAGATTTTGCGCAATATCGCTGCCTTTTGCCAACTGTCTGACTCATTTCATGATTTAATTGATTTTAAATATTTTTCTAAAATCATAGATATTTTGTCAAATCTTGATTAAAATTCATCAGATCTTAAAATAAATATCATATTCATGATCAGCGACCTTGGAAACCCCAAATTAAGAATTTAGGATTTTTTTTGGGGGGGGGGGGGCAGCATAACCCGGAAGTACCGCCTATTTCGCGATTTTTTGTGCCTAAAAAAAGAAGCCCTACTCATTACGAATCAAAAAACGGTTTTTTTGTATTCAAAACGAAAACAATTCCATTTATTTAAATTGACCATTTGAACAGTTTTTTTCTATTGAATTTTTATAAAGAAATGATTGTTTAAATAATTTTTCAATTTTAAAAAGGTAATTAAATCAACCGAAAACCGTCTTAATTATATTCTCCTCAACAAAATGTCTGACCGACGAAAAGAAGCGGAGGAAAAGATGGAGAAAGCAATGTAAAATTAAAACGCCATTTTAAAAAGTTCAATTTTAAATTTTGTTTTCCCTTTTTTTCAGTTTATTTCCGGCGATTGTTGGCTTTCAGTGTTCGATTTGCTCGAGCCTTCACAACTTGGCCTTGAGATTGCACTGATCAGCCACCGTTTTAACTTCTACGTGGACGAACACTTCAGTACTCGCAAATGGACATTGGCATTTTTTCGAAATTCCCGGTCCCGCTCTACTCTACTATACACAATACCATATTGAAATGGCACGGTGCCAACATATCATTTCGGTCGGTCATCATAATCGCATCAATTAATAATTAATTCATTCATTTCTGCCTGACCACTCGGCCCTGGGGAAGCTGCGTCGAGAAGCCTGAAAAACGATGATTTAATTCAACTTTTGAATTTTGCATTTTTCGTCTAAAAATTGTGTAAACATATTGAAACATTCTGAAAACCACAAAACTTGCAATAAAAGATTTAAACCAGGTTTCGACTTTTTGTTCGAATTCTGGTCCTGGATTTCATTTCGAATTGGCCAAAGTGGATGCCGGATTCGTGATCAGCGACCCCGAAAAGCCCAGGAAACTTGTTTTTATTACATCAAAATAAAAAAAATTTGCAAAAAAGGGCGGGGGGACAAACTACACTATTACCCAATTTTTAGTGGTCCAATGCCATTTTACGAGTCCAATTTTGCTCCAAATTTGCATGGGTTTCAACGTCCATTTTTGCGTTTTGAAGTGTTCATCGACGTAAAAATTGAATCTGTGGCTGATCAGTGCAATTCCGAAGCCAAGTTGACGCGGAGAGATCAAATCGAACACACAAAGCCAACAATCGGAAGAGATAAAACTGAAAAAAAAAAGAAAACAAATATAAAATTTAAAATTGGCATTTTAATTTAATTTTACATTGCTTTAGCCATCTTTTCCTCCGCTTCTTTTCGGTGGTCAGAAAAGTGAGTGATGAATGAAAGAAAATGGAAGGGGAGTGATGGCTTTTATAATAAGGCGTCCAAATACGACTGATTATTAAAATTGTGTAAAAATTAGCAAAATAAATTAGTATAAAAGTGGCTGCTCCTCCGCCACTTTCATTATTATTACTATTATTTCATTCGCCATTTATTTCTTTTCGTCGCTTTCATTCAATTTTTCTACCTGACAATTCCTTCAAAAATTACTTTGTACATTTTGTGCATTTCTTTTCGGCATTTTACCTTAAGTTTTCATCTTTTGGTCTGTTGGGTGTTTTTGAATTAATGAATCGAGTCAAAAATTACATTTCGTATTTTGGGATTAGAATTGGTCAAAATGGATAAGTATCTGTTTCTCGATCAAAGAGACCTCGAAAACCTCCGGGAAATTGCTGATTTCACATAATTTTTTCATCTTTGCTAAGCCAATTGAAATCCGACGAAAACTATCTTAATCATTCCCTCTCAACAAAATGTCTGACAATCGAAACGAAGCGGAGGAGAAAATGGCGAAAGCAATGTAAAATAAAAATGCCAATTTTAAAATTTCAATTTTGTTTTCCTTTTTTTCAGTTTCATCTCCGGCGATTGTTGGCTTTGTGTGTACGATTTGCTTCCGGCTTCCCAACTTGGCCTTGGAATTGCGATGATCAGCCACCGTTTTGACTTCTACGTGGATGAACACTTCAAGACTCGCTTCTGGACTCTGGGATCGATGAAAATCAAAATGAAGTTCGAAGCGGATGGCACCAAGCAAATGGATGTTGTCAATGCCAATTGGGAATCGTTTGGGATTACGCAAAAGCCGTTGCCAAAGAGAGTCGTCGGATTCAAAGCCATTTGATTGAAGTGAGATTTTGATGCTTTTCTGTTTGTAAAACGATTCCATCATTTTTCACAGGTACTTCAACAACAATGCCATCACTTTTCTCCACCGTTTTCGTCCAATTTTGGCCGCCCGTCCCATTCATTTGACCATCGACAACACGTACTTCGATGACCGCACTTTGGAGTCGATTTGGCGCAACATTTGGCCCATGATCGCGACAAACATTCGTGGCATCCAATTGTCCAAAGAAAGTTTCTACCGTTTGCGCAAATTCGTCCCGTCAATTCTCGACGACTGTCCATCGCTTCGTGTTGTCAATGCCAATTCCAATGGTTTCTTCACCGATTTTCCATGCGATGACAGTGCCAGTGCTTCGAATGGACAAGCGTTGGCCAAATGGCTTTTCACTCCACGTCCGGACAATGTGCCGAAGGTGTTCAAATGCTGGCTGAACTACGGTAGCTGGCATTTGGCGCCAGAGATTGAAGACTTCAAAGCGGTGATTACGATTTGATTGTTTTATTTGGCATTTTTACGGTCTTTGGCGTTCACTGACAAAATAATTATTTCCAAATTGGGGCACCTAACCGTAAAATTCATTTATCATTTCGTATTTCTTAACCAATTTTTCCCTATTTTAGGAATTTTACACTGCTTCATCTCCCGTCAATTTGATCGCTGTCATTCGCATTGATTTTTCTTATGATCATCCTGTGCCATTTGTGCTGACCAACGAATTGACCCGGGAGCAATTGACGTTGAAGAAGATGAACGATATCCGCCGTGTTCTGCTGATCCGTTCTCCAATTGTGCGCGACGAAAGCAAATGGGCCAAATGGGAGAAGGAAGCGATTGGATGGAACTTTATGGACCAGTGGAATCGGATCGACATCTGAGATGGGTCAGTGATGAATGAATGATGCTTATTCAAATATCCAAATTTATTGCTTTTCGATTTTTAGGTCTCTTGACGCAATGATCGACCCAAGTGATCAGCAACAGAAATGACTGAACGATTTGTTGAGAAATGATCTATTTAATTGAATTGTGGAGTTGGATAATGAATTTGAGCCCGTCTGATGTATATAAAATTGTTGCAGTGATCACAAATTGTATTATATGTATATTTGCCTTTAGGATAAATTGACTGAAATTCCAGGCCCATTCTTTTGACCTAATGATAAAGTCGGTGGTCACTTTCCCTCCAATAAATGGATTTTAATTACCATTTAAGAAACAATGATGCACAGATGGTAATACGAAATTGAAATAATGTAAAGAAAATATGATTTCGAATGATACAAATTTTGAAGAAATTAACTGAAGAACAAAAAAGTTATGGCCATTCCCAATTTAAATTGTACAAACTGCCTTGACCCCCTCTTTTCTCACCAGACCCCCATTTTACCAGTGCTTATCTAGTCCCGCCGGGACCGGGATTTCATTTTTCCAAAAACCGGGACCTGAAAACCGGGAATTCCCGACCCGGTATTATAAGTGAATTTTCATACCATTTAGCACAAATTTAATGGTTTTTGGCTAAAAAAATTTATAAAGTGTATGAAATAGTGTTTAATTTTAAAAAGTTTATTTCAGTGACGAAACATCAGGGAGCCTGAAAAGTGAGTGTGTTTATAGTTTTTCATTTCAACGCTTTTTTAATTCACTGCTCGTAAGATTTTATTGTGAAATTAAGTTTTGTGCCCGAAGGAATACAATTTTTTTTTGAGCCGAATTTGCTTAGAAATTTTGCCAAGAAACTTTCAAAAAGAAGAAAATGCATACTCATATTCTTAAAGCCAATTACAGTTTCAGAAAAACATCTTAATTTGTCCTAAATGCATACATATAACACAAATTAAAGTTGATCAATTCAACAAAATGAACAATTTTATAAACGCCAAATTAATTATCCAACACCGCAATTTCAAACGCAAATAAATTTTTTAGTCCATTTGCTTTCGTCTCACGCAATTGGACAACGGACCAACAGAAAACAGTCATCGATTTTGTCAGTTCTTTCAAGGCCAATTGTTCACGGGTCAATTCGTTGTTTTGGTCAAATGGCACAACAGAGTTAGCAGAATAATGAAACCAAATGGAGACAATGAAATTGACGGGAGATGAAGCCGAGGCAAAGGTACTTATGTACTTTGCAGACCAGACCATAAAATATAAATTGTTTTAAACTTTTCTTGGGGGTTTTCGTGGTCGCTGATCACGAATTTGACATCTGTTTCGACCAATTTCGAACTTCGGACCCGAATTCGAACAAAAGTCGAAAACTCATTTTTCGTCAAAATTCAGATTTATTGCACAAAACGAATCAAATATACTGAATGGAATAGAAAATAGTGATTCATAGCCATTTTAATCATTTGAATAGATTTTGGGACAATAAAGGTTGATTTTCGAGAAAAATAAAATTTCGACTTTTGTTCGAATTCGGGTCCGGAGTCCGATTGGTCGAAATGGATGTCCGATTCGTGATCACTGATCAGCAATCCCGAAAACCTCCTAGAAACTTTTAAAAAGAATTTTTATTTTATGGTCTGTAAAGTACATAAGTACCGAGGCAAAAGCCTGAAATGGAGGGAAAATGGTTATTAATTACGAAATAATAAAAGAAAGCACCGCTTTGAATGATTCAATCTTCGTCTTTTCAATTTTAAATTTTGTTTTCCTTTTTTTCAGTTTCATCTCCGGCGATTGTTGGCTTTGTGTTTTCGATTTGCTTCCGGCTTTACAACTTGGCCTTGGAATTGCGATGATCAGCCACCGTTTTGACTTTTATGTGGATGAACACTTCAAGACTCGCCGCTGGACTCTGAGATCCATGGCAATTAAATTCAAATCCGAAGCGAATGGCACCGTGGGAATGGAAATTGTCAATTACGCTGGAAAAGCATTGCCAATTCCGCCAAATCCGCTGCCAAAGAAAGTCGTCGGATTCAAAGCCATTTCATTTAAGTGAGATTTGGTGCTTTTGTTTTTGTTTTATGACTGTATAACGCTTCCATCATTTTTCACAGATACTTCAACAACAATGCCATCGCTTTTCCCGGCAATTTTCGCCAACTTTTTGGCACCTGTCCAATTAATTTGACCATCGATACATTCAAGGAACGCATTTTGGAGTTCTTTTTGCACAACATTTGGCCAATGATCGCGAAAACATTCATGGCATCCAATTGTCCGACGAAGTTTTCCGCCGTTTGCGCAAATTCGTGCCGTCAATTCTCAACGACTGTCCATCGCTACGCATTATCAATGCCTATTATGACGGTTTTTTCGCCGAATTCCCATGCAATGACAATGCCAATGCTTCCAATGGACAAACGGTGGCCAAATGGCTTTTCACTCCTTTTTACTGTCTTTGGGGTTTGTTGACAAAAACAATATTTTGGACGATATTTTCAACTCGTTTTTGGCAAAAGTTTTTGGCGCATTTTTAATTTTTCGGCGCAAAAATGTCCCGCTCCAAAGTGATCCCGCGACTCTCTTTTGGTTTTCGTGCCGCCTCCCCAACTGTAAATTGTCATTGTCTTTTATTAACCAATTTTTTCCCTCATTTTAGGCTTTTGCCTCGGCTTCATTTCCCGTCAATTTCATCGTTTTCATTCGATTTCCGCCAACTTTCACTGAGTTCGTTTTGCTCTTCGATCTGATCAACGAATTGACTCGGGAGCAATTGACGTTGAGGATGAAAGATATCGGCCATTTTCTTCTGATCCGTTGTCCGATTGTGCGCGACGAAAGCAAATGGACAAAATGGGAAAAGGAAGCGATTGGATGGAACTTTATGGACCAGTGGAATCGGATCGACATCTGAGATGGGTCAGTGATGAATGAATAATGCTTTTTCAAATATCCATTTTTATTGCTTTTCGTTTTTTTAGGCTCTTGACGCAATGATCGACCCAAGTGATTTCAGCACCAAAAATGACTGAACGATTTGTTGAGAAATGATCTATTTAATTGAATTGTGGAGTTGGATAATGAATTTGAGCCCGTCTGATGTATATAAAATTGTTGCAGTGATCACAAATTGTATTATATGTATATTTGCCTTTAGGATAAATAACGATGATGCACAGATGGTAATACGAAATTGAAATAATGTAAAGAAAATATGATTTCGAATGATACCAAATTTGAAGAAATTAACTGAAGAACAAAAAAGTTATGGCCATTCCCATTTTAAATTGTACGAAACGCCATTGTACGAACTGCCTTGACCCCATCTTTTCTCACCAGACCCCCATTTTACCAGTGCTTATTTAGTCCCGCCGGGACCGGGATTTCAATTTTTCCAAAAACCGTGACCTGAGGGAATTCCCGACCCGGTCCCGTGCAACTCTAGTTATAAGTGAATTTTTGTACCATTTAGCACAAATTTAATGGTTTTTGGCTAAAAAAATTTATAAAGTGTATGAAATAGTGTTTCATTTTAAAAAGTTTATTTCAGTGACGAAACATCAGGGAGCCTGAAAAGTGAGTGTGTTTATAGTTTTTCATTTCAACGCTTTTTTAATTCACTGCTCGTAAGATTATATTGTGAAATTAAGTTTTGTGCCCGAAGGAATACAATTTTTTTTGAGCCGAATTTGCTAAGAAATTTTTCTAAGGAACTTTAAAAAAACAAACTGCATACTCATATTTAGGGCTGGTATATGAAAATTTTCAAAAGCCTCATTTTGGGTCAACGAAGTTGATTTTTGCGGCGCCTTTTCCAAAAAATTTTTGGGGAACAAGGGGAGGAAGCGGGGAGGCGGTGCCGATAAGCACCGCCGGGAAAATTTTTGTAATTTTAATTTGATTTTTTAACACAATTTGTCCACAAAAATGGCCAAATTTTGCAATTTTAAGCAAAAATATCGTTTGATAAAACCGTGTAAAAATTGGGAAAAAATTACTATAAAAGTGGTTGCTCTTCCACCGCCACTTTCATTATTAATATCAGGGCTGCCAAAAATATGCACGAAAAGTACCCAAAATATGCGCATAAATATGTAAATAAAGTCGTGAAATATGCACCAAATATGCACAAAAATCGTAAAATATGCATCAAATATGCACAAAAAAAAAAACTTGAAAATTAGGGATGCAAATTCAAAAAAAATTTTTATTCCGCATAAATTTTATGGTTGATTTTGCAATTGCAAATTAAAAATTTCTCAATATTTTCGACAGTAAAGCCCACTGTTGACCCATTCGCGCACCCATTCAGATTTGGAAATAATTTTAGGCATAATCAAATTTTTTTCTTAAGTGATATTAAAATTGGAAAGTTTTTGTTGAAAAATGGCAAAATATGTAAAAAACCGGAAAATATGCACAAAAAATGGCAAAATATGCACGAAATATGCAGAAAAAGCCAAAATATGCAAATATGCACAAAAATCTCGAAATATGCAAAAATATGCAAATAAAAGTCCCGATTTTTATACGCAAACACAAAAAATAAAGTGTTTTTCGTACTATTTAGAGCATGGAGAAGCCAGGAAAAAAATATGCATTTGCATACTTTTGGCAGCCCTGCTAATGACATACATAATCCAAATTGATTTACTGCAACAAAAAAAAACAATTATATATACGTTAAATGGGCTCAAATGAATTATCCAACGCCGCAATTTCAAATTGATCGATCACTTCTCAACAATTGATTCATTCACTTCTGCTGCTGATCACTTGGGCCGGGAGTTGCGTCAAGAAGCCTAAAAATAAAAATACATAATTTAATTGAATTTTTGAAAAAGCATTCGCTTACCCGTCTCCGATGTTGTCCTCATTAATGATATGAATGTCAATTTTGTTCCACTGATCAAAAAATTTCCAGCCAATCGCTTCTTCTTCCCATTTTGTCCATTTGCTTTCAACTCGCGCAATTGGACAACGGATCAGCAGAACACGGCGGATATCGTTCATCTTCTTCAACGTCAATTGTTCGCGTGTCAATTCATTCGTCAGATCAAAGGGTACAACGGAGGCAGCAAAAGGCAAAAGAAACCAAATGGAAACGATGAAATTGACGGGCGATGAAGCATTGGCAAAAGCCTAAAACAACGAAAATTGGTTAAGAAATATGAAATGAATTTAATTAATCGAGTCACCCCCAACTCATCCATACCCAACTCATCCAAACCCAACTCATCCATATCCAACTCATCCATAACACTGCGAGTCGTCCTCGTGGCATTTTTTGTTATGCGAGTCATCGTCGTGGCATTTTTTTTGATTGTGCGGTCTCGGTCTTGGCATTTTCTGCTTATGCGAGTCTTAGTCGTGGCATTTTTATCATTATGCGGTCTCGGTCGTGCCATAAATGCCACGGCGACGACTCGCATCATGCTATGGATGAGTTGGGTATGGATGAGTTGGGTATGGATGAGTTGGGCATGGATGAGTTGGGTATGGATGAGTTGGGTTTACCCCGATTAATCAAATGAAATCACCGCTTTGAAGGCGTCAATTTTCAACGGCCAATTCTCCCATTCATCCCTGACAAGGTTGCATTTGAACACTTTTGGCACATTGCTTTGAAGCGGAGTGAAAAGCCATTTGGCCACCGCTTGACCATCCGATGCCGTGGCACTGTCATCGCATGGGAATTCGGGGAACAGATCGCCAAAACAGAAGGAGACAAAGCGAAGTGGTGGACATAATTCGTTGAGCATTGAAGGCGCGATTTGGCGCAGATATTTGAAAAAACGGGGGTACGATTCGATGCCATAAATGTTTTTTCCGAGCATTGGCCAAGTGTTGCGTACAACCAAATCCAAAATGCTTATTTGGTCCGTGCCGAAGGCCAAATTAATCGGAAATGAGGCGAAAAGTGGACGCAATAGTTCGAGAAAAGCGATCACATTTTGGTCGATGAAACTAAAATTAATGAGAAATATTGCCCAAATTTTTATAACTTTTATGTAGCGCCAATTTTACGTGATGATGATGCGCTCGAATCCGATTACTTTGCGTGGCTTTTGAATTTGCGGAATTGGCAATGCTTCTCCACCCATATTGACAATTTCCATTTCCTTGGTGCCATTTCCTCCAATTTTTCGTCGAATTTGAATATATTTCAGTGCCCATTTGCGCGTCTTGAAGTGCTCGTCGATGTAAACGTCAAAACGGTGGCTGATCATCGCAATTCCAAGGCCAAGTTGATAAGCCGGAAGCAAATCGAACACACAAAGCCAACAATCGGCGGAGATGAAACTGAAAAAAGGGAAAAAAAAAATTTAATTTGGCATTTTAATTTTACATTGCTTTTGCCATTTTCTCCTCTGCTTCATTTTGGTTGTCTGGCATTTCGTCGGGACAAATTGTTAAGACAGTTTCCGGCACCTTTTCAATTGTTATGACAGTTTCCGGCACTTTCTCAATTTTGTGATGGCCTCGTTGTTGTTTTGGTGGTTTTTTGAAACGGTCCCAATACTTCAAAAGAAAGGCACAACAAATGACAAACATTGGTACAGCGATCAGACTAAAAAATGAGAAGGAAAAGGGTAAATGTCGAAAAGAAATGCAAAAAACGTACAGAATCACTTTTAAAGACATTGTCAGGGCGAAAAAGTCGAAGAGAGAGAGACGAAAAGAAATAAATGGCGAATAGAATAGGTAATTATAAATAATGAAAGCGGTGGAGGAGGAGCAGCCACTTTTATACTAATTTTTTTTTTGTTTTTTTAATTTTTGTATGATTTTATTAAACGGTCGTTTATTGACGCATTGCTATAAAAGCCATCCCTCCTCTCCCATTTTCTTTCATTCGCTCATTTTGCGTTCTTTAAATTTTTATTTATATTTCGCCATTTTTTGCGCCTATCCTTAACAAAAATGCAGTAAAAAAAGAAAAAATACACCCTCTGAGAACTAAAAAATTTTCTCTTAATTGATCACCAAAAAATTATTTATTTATGGTTTAAATATATTCTTCGAATAAAAAAGTTAAAAATATTTATTAATAATGACCCTGATTTTTCTTCTTTTTTTTTTGAATGGATATCTGCAATTCAGCAGCAAAAGCCCACACATTTTAAAAAGTAAATGCCGATTTCACATAATTTTTTCATCTTCGCTTGCTAAGCTAATTTAAATCCGTCGAAATCTGTCGTAATTATTTGCTTCAACAAAATGTCAGACAACCGAAAAGAAGCGGAGGAAAAGATGGCAAAAGCAATGTAAAATTAAAATGCCAATTTTCAATTTCAATTTTGTTTTCTTTTTTTCAGTTTCATCTCCGCCGATTGTTGGCTTTGTGTTTTCGAATTGCTTCCGCCTTCACAACTTGGCCTTGAAATTGCGATGATTAGCTACCGATTTAACATTTATGTGGATGAACACTTCAAAACCCGCAAATGGACATTGGCACTTATTCGAATTCGAAGCAAAAATGGAAAGAATGGCACAAAGCAAATGGAAATTGTCAATTATGATGGAGAAACATTGCCAATTCCGCAAATTCAAATGCCACGAAAAGTCATCGGGTTCAAACGCATCATCATCTCGTAAATTGGCCATACTGCAAAATTTAGACAACAATTCCCCATTTATTTTCAGTTTCATGGACCAAAATGTCATCGCTTTTCTCCACCGTTTTCGCCAACTCTTCGCCTCATTCTGTCAAATTAATTTGTTCGTCGGCACGGACAATGATCGCATTGCGAAGTTTATTTTGCGCAACATTTGGCCAAAGTTCGGAAAAAACATTCATCTCTTGCGATTGTCCGCCAACACTTTCCACCGTTTGCGCAAATTCGTTCCGTCAATTCTCATCGATTTTCCATCTCTTCATGTTGTCTTTTCCGACTTTGGCGATCTCTTCACCGAATTTCCTGCCGATGACAGTGCCACGGCATCGGCAAATGACAAACATTGGCACCTAAAAAATGAGAAGGAAAAGGGTAAATGTCGAAAAGAAATGCAAAAAACGTACAGAATCACTTTTAAAGACATTGTCAGGGCCAAAAAGTCGGAGATAGAGAGAGACGAAATAAATAAATGCCGAATGAATAATAATAATAATAATAATAATAATAATAATAATAATAATAATGAAAGTGACGGAGGAAGAGCAACCACTTTTATGCTAATTTTTTCCCAATTTTTACACGGTTTTATCAAACGGTTGTATTCGACGCATTGCTAATGAATCATTCAAAGCGGTGCTTTCTTTTATTATTTCGTAATTAATAACCATTTTCCCTCCATTTCAGGCTTTTGCCTCGGTACTTATGTACTTTACAGACCATAAAATAAAAATTCTTTTTAAAGTTTCTAGGAGGTTTTCGGGATTGCTGATCAGTGATCACGAATCGGACATCCATTTCGACCAATCGGACTCCGGACCCGAATTCGAACAAAAGTCGAAATTTTATTTTTCTCGAAAATCAACCTTTATTGTCCCAAAATCTATTCAAATGATTAAAATGGCTATGAATCACTATTTTCTATTCCATTCAGTATATTTGATTCGTTTTGTGCAATAAATCTGAATTTTGACGAAAAATGAGTTTTCGACTTTTGTTCGAATTCGGGTCCGAAGTTCGAAATTGGTCGAAACAGATGTCAAATTCGTGATCAGCGACCACGAAAACCCCCAAGAAAAGTTTAAAACAATTTATATTTTATGGTCTGGTCTGCAAAGTACATAAGTACCTTTGCCTCGGCTTCATCTCCCGTCAATTTCATTGTCTCCATTTGGTTTCATTATTCTGCTAACTCTGTTGTGCCATTTGACCAAAACAACGAATTGACCCGTGAACAATTGGCCTTGAAAGAACTGACAAAATCGATGACTGTTTTCTGTTGGTCCGTTGTCCAATTGCGTGAGACGAAAGCAAATGGACTAAAAAATTTATTTGCGTTTGAAATTGCGGTGTTGGATAATTAATTTGGCGTTTATAAAATTGTTCATTTTGTTGAAGTGATCAACTTTAATTTGTGTTATATGTATGCATTTAGAACAAATTAAGGTGTTTTTGTGAAACTGTAATTGGCTTTAAGAATATGAGTATGCATTTTCTTCTTTTTGAAAGTTTCTTGGCAAAATTTCTAAGCAAATTCGGCTCAAAAAAAAATTGTATTCCTTCGGGCACAAAACTTAATTTCACAATAAAATCTTACGAGCAGTGAATTAAAAAACCGTTGAAATGAAAAACTATAAACACACTCACTTTTCAGGCTCCCTGATGTTTCGTCACTGAAATAAACTTTTTAAAATTAAACACTATTTCATACACTTTATAAATTTTTTTAGCCAAAAACCATTAAATTTGTGCTAAATGGTACAAAAATTCACTTATAACTAGAGTTGCACGGGACCGGGTCGGGAATTCCCGGTTTTTTCAGGTCCCGGTTTTTGGAAAAATTGAAATCCCGGTCCCGGCGGGACTAAATAAGCACTGGTAAAATGGGGGTCTGGTGAGAAAAGATGGGGTCAAGGCAGTTCGTACAATGGCGTTTCGTACAATTTAAATTGGGAATGGCCATAACTTTTTTGTTCTTCAGTTAATTTCTTCAAAATTGGTATCATTCGAAATCATATTTTCTTTACATTATTTCAATTTCGTATTACCATCTGTGCATCATTGTTTCTTAAATGGTAATTAAAATCCATTTATTGGAGGGAAAGTGACCACCGACTTTATCATTAGGTCAAGAGAATGAGCCTGGAATTTAAGAAAATCGCATAATTTATCTTAAAGGCAAATATACATACATATAATACAATTTGTGATCACTGCAACAATTTTATATACATCAGATGGGCTCAAATTCATTATTCAACTTCACATCAATTAAATAGAACATTTCTCAACAAATCGTTCAGTCATTTCTGTTGCTGATCACTTGGGTCGATCATTGCGTCAAGAGGCCTAAAAATCGAAAGCAATAAATTTGGATATTTGAATAAGCATTATTCATTCACTGACCCATCTCAGATGTCGATCCGATTCCACTGGTCCATAAAGTTCCATCCAATCGCTTCCTTCTCCCATTTGGCCCATTTGCTTTCGTCGCGCACAATTGGAGAACGGATCAGCAGAACACGGCGGATATCGTTCATCTTCTTCAACGTCAATTGCTCCCGGGTCAATTCGTTGGTCAGCACAAATGGCACAGGATGATCATAAGAAAAATCAATGCGAATGACAGCGATCAAATTGACGGGAGATGAAGCAGTGTAAAATTCCTAAAATAGGGAAAAATTGGTTAAGAAATACGAAATGATAAATGAATTTGACGGTTAGATGCCCCAATTTGGATATAATTATTTTGTCAGTGAGCGCCAAAGACCGTAAAAATGCCAAATAAAACAATCAAATCGAAATCACCGCTTTGAAGTCTTCAATCTCTGGCGCCAAATGCCAGCTACCGTAGTTCAACCAGCATTTGAACACCTTTGGCACATTGTCCGGACGGGGAGTGAAAAGCCATTTGGCCAACGCTTGTCCATTCGAAGCACTGGCACTGTCATCGCATGGAAAATCGGTGAAGAAGCCACTGGAATTGGCATTGACAACGCGAAGCGATGGACAGTCGTCGAGAATTGACGGCACGAATTTGCGCAAACGGTAGAAACTTTCTTTGGACAATTGGATGCCACGAATGTTTGTCGCGATCATGGGCCAAATGTTGCGCAAAATCGACTCCAAAGTGCGGTCATCGAAGTACGTGTTGTCGATGGTCAAATGAATGGGACGGGCGGCCAAAATTGGATGAAAACGGTGGAGAAAAGTGATGGCATTGTTGTTGAAGTACCTGTGAAAAATGATGGAATCGTTTTACAAACAGAAAAGCATCAAAATCTCACTTCAATCAAATGGCTTTGAATCCGACGACTCTCTTTGGCAACGGCTTTTGCGTAATCCCAAACGATTCCCAATTGGCATTGACAACATCCATTTGCTTGGTGCCATCCGCTTCGAACTTCATTTTGATTTTCATCGATCCCAGACTCCAGAAGCGAGTCTTGAAGTGTTCATCCACGTAGAAGTCAAAACGGTGGCTGATCATCGCAATTCCGAGGCCAAGTTGTGAAGACGGAAGCAGATCGTACACACAAAGCCAACAGTCGGCAGAGATAAAACTGAAGAAAGGGAAAACACAAAATTTAAAATTGAAATTGAAAATTGGCATTTTTAATTTTAAATTTTACATTGCTTTCGCCATTTTCTCCTCCGCTTCGTTTCGATTGTCAGACATTTTGTTGAGAGGGAATGATTAAGATAGAATGAAAGCGACGAAAAGAAATAAATGGCGAATGAAATAATAGTAATAATAATGAAAGTGGCGGAGGAGCAGCCACTTTTATACTAATTTATTTTGCCAATTTTTACACAATTTTAATAATCAGTCGTATTTGGACGCCTTATTATAAAAGCCATCACTCCCCTTCCATTTTCTTTCATTCATCACTCACTTTTCTGACCGCCGAAAAGAAGCGGAGGAAAAGATGGCTAAAGCAATGTAAAATTAAATTAAAAATGCCAATTTTAAATTTTATATTTGTTTTCTTTTTTTTCAGTTTTATCTCTTCCGATTGTTGGCTTTGTGTGTTCGATTTGATCTCTCCGCGTCAACTTGGCTTCGGAATTGCACTGATCAGCCACAGATTCAATTTTTACGTCGATGAACACTTCAAAACGCGAAAAAGGACATTTAAATATATTCAAATTCGAAGCAAAATTGAAGAAAATGGCACGAAGAAAATGGAAATTATCAATTTCAATGGAGAAACATTGCCAATTCCGTAAATCCAATTGCCACGCGAAGTCATCGGATTCGAACGCATCGAATCTCGTAAATTTGCTAAATGTCTAAAGTTTAGACAACACATCCTATTCATTTTTAGTTTCATCGACCAAAATAATGGTCGCATTTCAGAGTTTATTTTGCACAAGATTTGGCCATTGCTCGGAAAAAACTTTCGCGTGATGGAATTGTCCGCCGCAATTTTCCACCGTTTGCGTCAATTCGTCCCGTCAATTCTCAATGATTGTACATCGCGTCGCGTTATCAGTGCCAATTATGCTGGTTTCTTCGCCGTATTTCCGTGCCGATGACAGTGCCACGGCCTCGGATGGACAAGCGGTGGCCAAATGGCTTTTCACTGCCCGTCCGGACAATGTGCCAAAATTGTTAAAATGCTCGTTGTACACGGATGGGAATTGGCCGTTGAATATTGAACCCTTCAAAACGGTGCTTTCATTTCGTTTTTCTTTAATCTATTTTCCCATATTTCAGGCTTTTGCCAATGCTTCTTCCCCCGTCAATTTCATTGTCTCCATTTGGTTTCGTTATTCTGTTGACTTCGTTGTGCCCTTTGATCTGATCAATGAATTGACTCGTGAACAATTGGCATTGAAAAGAACTGACTATAACCACTTTTTCTGTTGGTCCGTTGTCCAATTGCGCGAGACGAAAGCAAATGGGAAAAGGAAGCGATTGACTGGCAAACTTATGACCAATGGAATCAGATTTGCATTCATAATTATCGTGAGGATGAAATCGGAGATTGGTGAGTGAATGTTTTTTCATAAATCCAAATTTATATATATATTTTCTATTTTTAGGCTTCTCGACTCAACTCCCGGCCCAAGTGATCAACAGAAGTGAATGAATGATTTGTTGAGAAGTGATCGATCAATTTGAATTGCGGAGTTGGAGAACGAATTTGAGCCCAGTGATCAACTTTAATTTGTGTTATATATGTATATGCCTTTAGGATAACTTTGGTGTTTTTCTGAAGCCGTAATTGACTTTTTATTTGAATGAACGAAGTGTTAAATGCATCAAAAGATTTCATAAAAATCTTTTATGAGTTAATAGGCTATCATTCCATCAGTCAAATTATTAGCTAATTGTAAATATGTGAATTAATTTGATCATTTTGACTTTTACAGTGAGAAAACACGCTCATTAAAACGAGCGAAAAAAAAGTAAAACTAATTAATTGCCAAATGAATTTGATGGAAATAATAAAAAAAAAACCCCAAAAATGAAAAACTCAATCTGCAACTAAAATGTCCATCTACTAATTGGACTTTAGTGCCCAGCTAATGAACATGTTAATTACTCAATTTTGCAATTCCATTGAATTCATACCAGCGTTTTTTCACCATGTGAATACATAATTTTGACTTTTTTCACATTCACAATCAAAAGAGACCGGACGGGATCGGGACCCCGCGGGATTTCTTCGGGATCCCGCGGGATTAAATTCGCGATCCCGACATCGGGATCCGTCCCGAACGATTTTTGGAATTCATCGGGATTGATCGGGATCGGGATTTCATCGGGATCCCGAACCAGGATCCCTCCCGACCATTTTACAATTCCACGGGATCCCGCGGGATTGAAGTCACGATATTTTTCGAAAAATCTCCATTTTTTAATTAAGATCTTGAATTTTAAATGAAAAAATATAGTCATTTGCTAATTTTTCTTTAAAAAACTCAAAAAACTTTCCCGGGTCTCCAGAATTCCAATAAAATTTTCAAAATTTGATAAAAAAGTTGGCCATTTTGTGACTTTTATTTCTTTCAAAAAAAGAATTATCAAAAATTAATCATGGCACAACAATTTCTAAGAATTTTTCCAAAAATCAGAATAAAAATTGCTGTCTACGTATTTTTCCTTCGATGCCTTTCGGCACCGCCAAACCTAAAAACCCATTATTTTCTTATAAAATAGATCAAAATCACAAAATATGGAAACTTTTTGGATAAATTCTGTTATCAAATTACATTTTAAATCTTCAAAATTTTCCCGGCGGCGACTATCGCCACCGCCGGACTCCCCCTTGTACCCCTAAAGTTTTTGAAAAAATTCGCTGCAAAAAAAAATTGTTAAAAATCGATTTTTTGATTCCGATGCACTTGACGGTTTGCTAACTTTCTTCAAAATTGTTAAAAATTATCATCGGAGGCAAAAATACCCAAATTTCTATAAAAACCTGATATAATTCCCATCACTATTTTTCTCGATCGATTTGACCAATTATAAATATTAGATGAGCATTTGAACAAACATGGCACAAAAAGTAAAAAATTTGAGTTTTGGCAAATCCCGATAATCCCGCGGGATCACGAAAAAAATTCTTCGGGATTGATCGGGATCGGGATTTGGTCTGGATCCCGACTCAGGATCCGTCCCCAACGTTTTTCCAAAATGTTCGGGATTTATCGGGATCGGGATTCAGTCTGGATCCCGACTCAGGATCCCTCCGACCCCAGTTGTCCGGTCTCTAGTCCAAACGGTGGAGAAGCAGTGTCGTAATGTCACTCAAATTTCCAAAATTTTACACATCTGTGTCTAACAGCACCGCCGGGCCTGCCCTAAAATCATTTGTTTTCTTAAAAATTGGCTCAAAATCACAAATTAAAGGGCAATGGTCAAGAATTGGTGTCCCGACGAAAAAAAAATGTTTTTTTCTTGCCATTTGCCATCGACTTTTGGCCAATCTTAAAGTTTTTTGATTCAAATTTTAGTGTTTCAAATTATCTCTTTTCACTTTTGGTTGACAACCGCTTCCCCCCGCCCCTCCCCTCGGGGGATGGAGGGAGAGGGGGGCTTTCAGTGATGTGTCCCGATCCCGATCGATGCTTCCCACTCATCCGCTTTTCTGTCCCCTGCTGCCCACTCGCCCCCGCCCCCCCTTCCATCCGGTGCAGGGGTGGGCGAAACTTCGAGCTTCGTGCTTCGAAAACTTCGCGTTTTTTGGGCTTCGAACTTCGTGCTTCGAGCTTCGTGAAAATGCTCGAAACTTCGAGAAAAATACACCCCTAAAGATTGAGTTTTCATAGTGAAAAAATCCTTAATGATCGGCTTATGGTAAATTTAAATTTAAATCTCATTATAACTTTTTGCTTAGTAATCGTAATTACATTGGTGTTCCAGTGGGTTATGCTCTTGCATCCGTTCCTGATTTTTCGTTAGATCAGTTCCCCTCCAAGTATTTGTTTTTGTTTTAATTTTTCAAAAATTAACATTTTAAAAATATAATGTAAGTGTAGATTTTTAATATATGTTTAAAATTCGCACCTTTTCACCCGCACGGCGACGCCTACCCCGCCCCCAATTTTTATTAAAAAATAGGCTTAAAATCGCAAAATTTTTACATTTTTTGCTTAAATTTGTTAACAAGATACGCTCAAATTTCAAAATTTTTACCGACGGCGCCCACCGGCGCCGTCGGCCCACCGTTCACAAAAAATTTTTTTGGAAAAAGCGCGCCGCAAAAAAAGTTTTTGAGTTTATTTGTCGTCGGAGTAGTCGCCGCTCCGGTTGTGTCAGTGTTAGTCGCCGCCGCCCCATCCGCGGTCGTCATCTCCGGAATAGTTGCCATGTGCGCGTCAGTGTTGGTGGCTGCATCTGCCGTTGTCGTCTGCTGCTGTGCAGCGCTCTTCCCCCGTCGGGCACGGCGTTTTGTCACAACCCTCGGACGTCCACGGCCACGCTTTTGTCCAGCAGTGCGCGGCGCCGCCCTTGATATGCGCGATCCCCTCGGCCGTCCACGGAGCGGTTTGAGCTTGAGCGGACGACGCATCGCCAAGCCCCGCTTCTGCCTCTTCTTGGTCGCGTTGCCGCCGTTGTTGTTGCCCTGCTGACGTAACGTGCGGCGCACCGCTTCTTGAACTCGAGCACGGCCGCTGCTACGGCGTCTTGAACGGCTGCGACTACGGCCAGAAACAGTAGTTGAAGCAGTATTGGAAGTCGCGCGACGAGCTCGCGAAGCAGTACTGGAAGTCGCGCGACGAGTTCGCGGAGCAACAATGTTGGAAGTCGCAAGACGAGTTCGCGAAACAGTACGGGAAGTCACATGACGAGTTCGCGAAGCAGTACCGTAAGTCACATGACGAGTTCGCGAAGCAGTACGGGAAGTCGTATGACGATTACGCTGAACGGGGGAGTAGGGGAAAAATGAATGGTGGCGGGCGGAAAAAGCGCATGAAAATGGGGGGAAAAGATCACCGATCTTTCATAAGTCAAACACCGCATCGATGAGTGAAGAAGAAGCTGTTGACGAATTGGAATTGTGTTGTGATAGCAACAGAGAGGGGAAAGAGGAAAGGGAAATGTGTAACCCCTAAAATTTAATTGGAACAATTAAAATCAGGGATAAAGCCGACTTGAAAAGAGAGTGAAAGCGGCAAATGCAAATTTCCTGTAAAAATCTTAATGGGGGGGGGGGGACTCTAGAGAATTTTTTAGGCTGTTTTTGCCTCGAAATTAACGTACCTGAAATTAAAACGAAAAAATCTATGCACTGATTTACCTATTTTGGTCGAAGCCTTAAAAAACAGTTTTTTTTTAACAATAAGCGTTTAGCGTTCTTTTTGTTTTTCTATAAAATGCTCTTAGCTAAATTGTCAAAAAAGAAAAAAAGATATAGAACCATTAAAATTGGAAAAACGGTCTGAAATGAACAGAAGAAAGGGAAAAGAATGAATTTGATGAATTCGAACAAAAAAAACTTCAACTTTCTGCAATTTATACCATTTGAAACGACTGACAAATAAACTACACTTTTTTGCGTATTTAAGCAGATAAAACCTAAACAAAACCATCCATTTGGGTATCATATCAGCGTAGAGTTGACAAAACCAAAGCTGGACCCTTTTGATTGCAAAAATTTTTGTTCTAGTCGGTTTTACGCGTCCCATGACATTTTACGCGTCCCATGACACTTTACGCGTCCCATCACAGTTTACGCGTCCCAACAACAGTTTACGCGTCCCATCACAGTTTACGCGTCCCAACAACAGTTTACGCGTCCCATCATTTACCCGTCACAAAAACAGTTTTTTTTTCTCGAACCGTCAATCGAAATTTTATACCTTTCGAATCGTCTAATTGTTCTTGATTGTATACTTTGATTATCGAAATGTGCTAAAGCAACCCTAAGCTATTATGACGGCTAAAATACCATGGGAACAGGGACGGCACGGAATCCCGATTTCCGAAAATTTTTTGAGGCTCGGAATGCCATCCTCGCCATGGACACAAAATGTCATGGGACGCGTAAAACCGACTAGAACCAATTTTTTTTTTTGAAAATAATGAAATTTTGTAGGTATAGCTTTTTTTACCCGCAAAATTTTTACCTATTTTTTCATGTTTGGTCCAATTTACAAGACTTTGATTAGTTTATATCCACACCGCATACACGCATATCACCAATACATACAATTCAAGTGATCGGATATTGATCAATACATGATACAACAGACACATCAACGAAACACATATGTACAATTCAAATGATCAATCCGATAATGACAACTTCTTATCCTTCTTCTGTTGTTGTGCCATGATGCTAATCCAACGCCACATCCGCGGTTGTCCCTGTCGCCGGAGTAGTCGCAGCGGGCGCCTCAGTATTGGTCGCCGCATTTGTCGTCGGAGTAGTCGCCGCTCCGGTTGCATCAGTGTTAGTCGCCGCCGCTCCATCCGCGGTCGTCGTCGTTGTCGTCGGAGCAGTCGCAGCAGCGGGCGCCTCAGTGTTCGTCGCCGCATCCGTTGTCGCAGTCGGCGATCCGGTTGCGTCAGTGTTAGTCGCCACGGCCCCATCCGCGGTCGCCGGAGTCGTCGCAGCGGTCGCTTCAGTATTGGTCGTCGCAGCCGTCGCCGTCGTAGTCGCACCGGGTTCGTTGGCGTTGGTCACCGTCGCTCCAGCCGCGGTCGTCGTTGTCGCTTGAGTAGTCGCAGTGGTCGCCGCGTCCGTTGTCACAGTCGCCGCTCCGGTTGCGTCAGTGTTGGTGGCTGCATCGGCCGTTGTCGTCTGCTGCTGTGCAGCGCTCCTCCCCCGTCTGGCACGGCCTTTTTTCACGGTCTTCGGACGTCCACGGCCACGCTTTTGTCCAGCAGTGCGCGGCGCTGCCCTCGATTTGCGCGATCCCTTCGGTCGTCCAAGGAGCGGTTTGAGCTTGACCGGTCGACGCATCGCCGAGCCGCGCTTCTTCCTCGTGCTGGTCCCGTCGTTGTTGTTCCCCTGCCGACGTGATGACGCGCGGCGCACCGCTGCACTCACACGCGCACGGGCGTTGCTTCGACCACGCACTGGCGCGGTCCGTCTGTTGTTGGTTGAGGCGCCCTGTCGTCGACGAGCTCTCTGAACAACGGCGGGGCGTAAAATGAGACACGGAATGATTAATTAGAGCAAAAAAAAAGCGCCAGGGACTGAAGCGGGCGCCAACTGAGTTTGAGAAAACTTTAAGAAGCCAAAAAGACTTTTTCTGTCTTTTCGGGATTCACCAAACAGCAAGCATCGGTAGGGGATCACAAAACAGCAAAAGTGCCGAAAAATGTGATGGCTTCATAAAGTTGTCTCATTGGACGCAGTTGACCGACCCCTACCGCCAGGGACGGCTCACCGAACGCGCTGCTGTTGACGCGCGACGGCGTGAAGCAGTCCTCCTCGTCCTCGTCCTTGTCCTGGTCGCTGTTTGGGTGGTGCCCGGCGTGACGATGTCCACAGTCATTTCGGCCAAATTGTAGACGGATTGGTATACAGAAGACAGAAGCTGGGATACTGAGCTAAAATGTAATGGAGAATTGGTATATGGTAAATGCAAAGACATTAATTGTGAAAAGTCGGGAAGCCGCAACAAATTTTCGGCATTTTTACATGGCGTGAAAAAAAGTAAGTTCGGGAAAACCCAGAAAATGTCATTGGAAAGTTTTTCACAAAAATGGCATTCCATTTAGGCCAATTATGAATCCCGGGCCCGAATTCGAACAAAAAGTCTAAAATTCTAACTTTTTGAATTGCGTGTTTTTGCTCTCAAAAATGGTCTAACAATTTTTTTTTATTGAAGCATTGATGACTTTTAGTTGATTTCTTTGTTTTTAAGTCGTTGTTTTGAAGAAAAACTTGAAGTTTAGACTTTTGGTTCGAATTCATGCCCGTGTTTCGAGATTGGTCGAAATGGATGTGCCCTATTCGTGATCACTGATCAGCACGAAACAGAAAAAACACTAGGAGAAACTTTTTTTCATGATTTTTGAAAACAAAAAAAATTTTCGCTATTTTTTTGTTAATTTGGTGGGGAAAATGTTTTTTTTAAGAGTTTAACTAAAAACCCTGAAGGGACTAATCAAATTATGTTGAAATTTGAAATACTTAATTCAAAAGACGGCGTGGCGACAAATAATAACGAAGGATGTCAAATGTGGTGATCATCAGCCGACGGAAGGCGGAAATAAGAAAAATGAATTGTGTGTGTGGGAATTGGCCGAAATTCCGTTCCTTTTATACTGCCAAATTTCGTTGGAAACGCGGAGAGAGTCGGGGTCACTTTGAGGGTTGGGGTCGTTTTCGCGCCAGACGAGTTTTTGAACTATAACTTTTTTCATTGTCAACCAAATACAACTTTCTTGGTACCATTCTAAAGCTCTAAATGTCCCCTATTAATCTGCAAAACATTGAAAAACTTGGTTAAGCTTCAAAAAAAAAGTTATGGCCAGAAAACTGTAAAAACCTGGTTTTTTCAACTTTTCTGGCCCTACTTTTTTGAACCTTAACAAAATTTTTCACAATTTGCAGGATAATAGAGGACATTTATAGCTTTATACTGATACCAAGAAAGTTGTATTTGGTTGACAATGAAAAAAGTTACCGTATATTCTCTAATTAAGGCCCTGTCTCCATTAAAGGCCCTGTCTCCAATTATGTCCCCCTTTCTGAGGGTGTTGAAAATAATCCCCCCGTCTCTATTTATCCCCCCGGGGGATAAATGGAATTATTATTTTTTTAAAATCTTATTTTTAATAAAAATTAATTTTAATTAATTCTAAATTGAAATTCATTTAAATGTTTAATAAACATGAAAAAATAATACAGAAAAATCATTTACTTTACTCAAGTCCGAACCTAAACCACCCCGGTGCTATGTCGTTATTAGAGCTCGGTATTTTGAAAAAAGCCTGGACCTGAACTTGGATTCCATGTTCGACCTGGACCTGGATTTCCTGGACAAAAACCCAGGAAAATACAGGTCCAGGAAAAATCCAGGCCTGGATCCAGGTCCAGGTCGAGTCCTACTCGTTATAAAAAAGCCACCAAAAAGGGGGCAATCATTAATAATTTGTGTCCCGACGAAAAAAAAATGTTAAAAATTTGTCGGATATTTTTTCTAGGCTTAATAAAAAAAAGGGTCCTAAATGTTTGAGACGGAACCGACTCCCTTAATTACTAAGACGGAACTGACCCCTACCGTATACCACCACCGTACTATCTTTATTCAAACAATTTTCAATTTTCGCTGAAGGAAAATAATTTTCAATTTTCGCTGATCACTTCGATTACTCATCCATCGGTAGCAAATCAACTGGGGAAAATGGTGGGATGGGATGGAATGTGACGGCCAAAAGCGGCGGATCGGACGGACAGACATTTGACGATTAACAATATTTATGTTAATTAGGTTAGTAAACGAAATTGTATGAACAGCAAAAAGTGTTTGAAAATATCGTAAAAATAGGAGCCGGGACGATTGAGTACGGGCCGACTGAGTTCGGAGCAAAATTGCGTGGTGGTGGTGGACAGTCATGCCCTGCTGCTGTAAGTGTCCGTCGTTGGTCGTTGAACCAAGAAAGTCTCGGGTTCGCAATGTTCAAGAGTCTCGGCGCCGAGTTTTTGAGCAGAAAAGTCTGGATTTTCCCAAGCCTCAGCATTATAGAAAGGGTTAAGTTCGCTAAAACTTTTTAAAATATAAGCTTCAAAAAAGGGGAGGGGGTACGTAGCATCGGTCGTATTACCGAATTCTGTGCATCACTTTTCTTAAATGGTAATTAAAATCCATTTATTGGAAGAAAAGTGACCACCGACTTTATCATTAGACCAAAAGAATAAGCCTGGAATTTCAGTCAATTTATCCTAAAGGCAAATATACATATAATACAATTTGTGATCACTGCAACAAACAACAATATTATATACATCAGACGGGCTCAAATTCATTATCCAACTCCACATCAATTAAATAGAACATTTCTCAACAAATCGTTCAGTCATTTCTTCTGCTGATCACTTGGGCCGGGCGTTGCGTCGAGAAGCCTAAAAATGAAAATACATAATAAATTTGAATTTTTAAAAAAGCATTGGCTTACCCATCACCGATGTCATCCTCATCATAAATATGAATGTCAATTTGATTCGACTGATCAAAAAAATCCCAATCAATCACTTCTTCTTCCCATTTTGTCCATTTGCTTTCGTCTCGCGCAATTGGACAACGGACCAACAGAGACTCAAGAAAACGAGATTCGACCCCTGAGACTCAAGACCGAGACTCGACTCCGAGACTCGGAGTGATACCAAAAAGACCCAAGACTTTTCTCGAGTCGGCACCGAGACTATCGAGCATCACTAATGATTCCTCCCCTCGAATTTTGGCCTGTGCCCGACAAATGGTTATTTTCATTCCCATAAAATTTTTTTGCCATTTTTACTCAATTTTTACAACAAATTTCATTAAAACTCTAACAATAAATTTTTCTGGTGGCGCTTATTATTATTTTACCATTTTACAGGTTCACCGAAATTTCGATTGGCTTGTCGACCCGCATTTTCCACTGACCCATGAATGGCTTCCAACTTATGGCCAAACGTACGGATATGAAATGTCCTCTTACGGCGTCACATTCGCAGAGAAATTTGGCACTTTTTGGGGCCATAATGTTGAGGGAAGTGTGCCGAAATGGGGCAATCGTTGGATCGCTGCTGGAAATTCGTCATTTTACACAGGCGACGTGGTCGGCTGTGGCGTCATTTTGGCAACTCGCCAAATCATTTACACGCTCAACGGACGGGTTTGTTTATATGTCCAATTAATTTATTGATTGATCAGAAAAGTTGCGTCCTACCAATGGGCAGACAGAGCAATAACTTTATCTCGGAAGGAACCAACCTCTGGTTTAGAGTTTTTACATCAAAATTTCGGAATTTGAAAAAAAAGTTCTGCGGCTCCTATGACTCGTTTTTGTTGCATTTTGGCAGAATTTTTTTCGAAATTTTAGTTCGAAATTTAGTGAAAAAACTTGGAATCTCAAATGAGTTTTGTAATTGAAAAATCTTTTTCGCATTAAATATTCCATTTAAAATATTCCAAATTCAGCTCTTTTTTGTCGAGCAGCAAACAAATGGTTGGAATTCTGCTGATTGTCACGGGGAACTTTTGATCGGTGCCGATCATTCGGTTCTGCATCCCCTGGACACTGTAACGGAAATGCCAGCTTATTTTTTGGTAATTAAGACCTGAAAATTCAAAAAGGGGGATACAGTATTATTAAAATGTAACTTTTGTACATTAGAATACCCTATGATACAGTAATTGCGCCTCATTTTTTGGTAATAACACCGGAAATGCGCCTATGGGGGGGGGGGAGTACTGTATTATTAAAATGTACAATATTGTACATTAGAATGCCCCTATGATACTATAATTTAGGAAAATAATATTTATATATTTTGTAAAATTTTATATTTTGTTTAGACTGTTACCATTCTTGCCGGGCCAAATTAATGCTTTCACAATATACCAAAATTGCATATTTTGAAGTTTTGCTCGTGAAAAAGCCGGGATTAACGTAGGCTCATTCAAAGGACTCCTCAACTGTTCAGAATTTCTAAAAAATAAAATTTAAAGAATTCAATCATAAAAATACGGCAAACAAAAAAAACTATAGAAAAAAGAGAAAACCCCCAATCTATCAGCCTGTAAAATTTTGAAAATTTGAAAAAATTTATAGCCAAAAAGTTCAAAAAATTGATATTATCGTACTTTTGGTAATCCCATTTTAAACCCATAATACTAATCCTCGGCATAATTTGCGAAAAAGGACTAAAATTTCTTTAAAAAATTTGTAAAATTGTAATTTTTAAATTTTTGAAGAGTTTTTCCATTTGACTTTCAACCCGGCAAATGCCATTGGATATATGGGTTGGCTTCAATGGCACCACATACGCTTACAACATTTATGGCAATTTGTATTACCCCTACAACGACCGGAAGCATTCATTCATTGGCTTTCACAAGAGGTCACCGCCTTCGTTTGGCATCGGTGACGTGCTCGGCTGTGGCATGAACTTGGAGACGCGCCAAATCATTTTCACGCTCAACGGAAAGCGTTTGAGTGAGTCAAACATTGATTAATTATTTATTATCAATTTGTCCTAATCGATCACATATCTGTCTCAATTAATCGCTTAATTGCTCGCTTATTAATCCGTCTCAATCAGTCGCTTATCAATTAGTCTCAATCGTTGCTAATCAATTGTTTCAATTCTTCATCTGGCTCTTTTTTGAAAAGGGAAATTTCTTTTTTTTAATTCAACTCATTAATTTGGATGTAATATATTGATCTCAAATCTCGATTTCAGTCTCTAATTTATTGATCATTTATCGGTCTCGCATTTTTTTAATGATCAAATTTCTTTTTGTTTGCTTTAGAGTCCGGATGTGATCAGGATCCTGTCGGGATTTTCACGTGATCCCTATCACGGCTTTTTTCTAAAAGACCGGGATCGATATACCTACAAAAAAGCGGGATTTGAATCCCGGTAATCTTATCCCGACCCGATTTCCATTCCTAATCTGCTGGGGATAAACCCGGGCTCTAATTCGAAACATAATGAAATTCCTCTGTTCCAATTTTTTAATGAAGAAAAATCCACACAGAATGATCAGCAAAGAGCGACAAAAAAATTTTGTTGTAAAATTAAATGTAATTTAAATTACTGAAAATTTGTGCATTTTTAAATGAATTTATTACCGTCTTTCCTGAATAAATAAAGCCTCACCAACCTTTTAATTTATTTTAATAAATCAATCAAAATGATTTTGACAAAATTTGCTTCAATTTTGGGTTAGGAATAAGAAAGCATTTCTTAAATGAGTTCGTAGTTGGATAGTATCCAACACAAACATAATTATCTAATTTGTTACTTAATGGAAAACATATAAAATGCGACGAAAGAAAATGAAAAGTGAGCAAAATGAAAGAAATGGGGGAGAGAGGGAGGGCTTTTATAGTCGCGAAAATTTGGAAAATGCAAAACCGTACAAATGAACCAATAAAAATTAGTATAAAAGTGGTTGCTTTTCCTCCGCCAATTTTCATTATTATTTTCCTTTCGCCATTTATTTGCTTTGTCTCTCTCTCTCCAACTTTTTCTCTCTGACAATTCCTTCAAAAATGATTCTGTACGTTTTTGTTCATTTCTTCTCGACATTTACCATTTTCCTTCTCTTTTTTTAGTCTGTACGGCGTGCCAATGTTTGTCGGATGTTGCGCCATTCTTTGGATTTATTGGGACCGCATCAAAAAACCAAAAAAGAAAATGTAAAAAACAAATAAAATTTCAAAAATTGAAATTTATTTTTTCAGTTTCATCTCCGCCGATTGTTGGCTTTGTGTATTCGATTTGCTTACGCCTTCACAACTTGGCCACGGAATTGCGATGATCAGTCACCGATTTGGCATTTACGTGGACGAACACTTCAAAACCCGCAAATGGGCGCTGAAATTTATTGGAATTGGAAGCAAAAGTGGAGAGAATGGCACCAAAGAAATGGAAATTGTCAATTACGATGACAAACCAATGCCAATTTCGCAAATTCAAATGCCACACAAAGTCATCGGATTCGAACGCATCGACATCTCGTAAAATTGGCTATTATGTAAAAAATCATTAGCCAACACTTCACATCCATTTTTAGTTTCATCGACCGAAATACCATCGCTTTTCTCCGCCATTTTCTCCAACATTTCGTCACCTGTCCAATTAATTTGACCATCGACCCGTACTACAATGATCGCACTTTGGAGTTCATTTCGCGCAACATTTGGCCAATGATCGCGACAAACATTCATGGCTTGGAATTATCTGTGGATGCTTTTCACCATTTGCGACAATTCGTCCCGCCAATTCTCAACGATTGTCCGTCTCTTCGCATTTTCTCCGTTTGTATTGCCGATTTCTTCATCGAATTTCCGGCCGATGACAGTGCCATGGCATCGAATGGACAAGCGGTGACCAAATGGCTTTTCACTCCACTTCAAGAAAACGATGTGCCAAAAGTGTTCAAATGCGCATTGGACACGGATGATGGGAATTTGGTGCCGAATGTTGAACCCATCAAAGCGGTGATTTTCAATAATTTATTTGGCTTATTACATTCTTTTGGGTTTCGTTTAAAAATTTTATGCCCAAATTGGTCCATCTCAACTGTAAAGTTCTCTCATCTTTTCGTCTTTTTTTGTTCCCCTCCCAACTGTAAAATTGTCATTCATTTCGTATTTTTTAGTCAATTTTCCACATTTTAGGCTTTTGCCTCGGCTTCATCTCCCGTCAATTTTGAAAATAATTGACAATAGCGACGACGACTGTCTTCTGCTGATTCGTTGTCCAATTGTGCGTGACGCGAGCAAATGGACAAAATGGGAAGAAGAAGTGATTGGCTGGGAAATTTATGATCAGTGGAATCAAATTGATATTCATATTTATGATGATGACAAAATTGGGGACGGGTAAGCGAATGAGTGCTTTCTCAAAAATTCAAAATTTATTTCTATTTTTAGGCTTCTCGACACAAATCCCGGCCCAAGTGATCAGCAGCAGAAGTGAATGAATGAATTGATGAGAAGTGATCGATCAATTTGAATTATGGAATTATTGACGTGCTCATAGAAAATGTTGTGTTTTTAGCATGGAATTGATGATTGATTATCGTATATTTGTGTTTTGTATGTCTTAAGGATAAACTTAGTGATTTCTTGAAACTGGGATTAGCTTATGAATTTTTAATCTAGGGCGCGTATTCGCTGAGGGAGAACGGCTGAAAAAGTATGTCGCAAAAATTAAGGAAAATTTTTTCTTAGAATTTGTCATTTTTAATTCTGAACCCCTCAGGAAATCTTTTTTTAATTTATTTTAGAATATATAAATTAAATAAATCAATTTAGCCGGTGTTTGAATCTCGGTATTCTTATCCCGCCCTTAATATCCATTCCCAATTCGGGGTCCAAATCCTGGACTTTTTCAAAATCAAGTTTGCTACAATTTTGGGTTAGAAATGAAATATGCATTTGTTTATTCAATGAGTTCAATTGACATTGACAACACAGCTTTTGCAAAAATTACGCCAAGAAATTATCTAACGGAAATTACGACAAATTTAAAAAATTGCTTTAAAAAATTTGAACTGTTGCACACCATTCAATTATGCGAATGTGATGAGACGACACGACAAATGATCACCAACAGCATTCGTTGTAGTTGAATTAATACCAAAACATACATACCGTATTTCCTCGATTATACGCCCCCCCCCCTCGAATGGAAGCCCCCCCTCGAATATAAGCCCCCTTTGGAGGGGGGTTGAACAATAGAAGCCCCGGGGCTTATAATCGAGGAAATACGGTAATTACCTAATTTATTATGGAAAATATTTTGAAAAAAATCCAACAAAAAGGGACATAAAACGAATCAGAAATGCAGACGAAAAGGCAATGTGAATGCCGAGAGAAAGGCGACGAAAGAAAAGCATGGACGGTAAAAAAGGAAAAAAAGCGGCAAAAAATCGTTAGTGTAAAAAACAAAACTGCCAATGCATTCAAATGAAAAACAAAGTATAGTATTTAATCTGATCAAATTCATAATCAGAGCTCACAGCTTTATAGTCGCGAAAAATTTTGGAAATGCAAAAGCGTACAAATGAACAAATAAAAATTAGTATAAAAATGGTTGCTCCTCCCCCGCTTCGTCTCATTATTATTTTCTATTCGCCATTTATTTCTTTTCGTCTCTCTCTCTTCGACTGTTTCTCCCTGACAATTCCTTCAAAAATGATTCTGTACGTTTTGTCCATTTCTTCTCGACATTTACCCTTTCCCTTCTCATTTTTTAGTCTGTTCGGAGTGCCAATGTTTGTCGGATGTTGTGCCATTCTTTGGATTTATTGGGACCGCTTCAAAAAACCAGCAAAAAAGAAAATGTAAAAAACAAACAAAATAAAAAATGAAAATTTAATTTTTCAGTTTTATCTCCGCCGACTGTTGGCTTTGTGTGTTCGATTTGATTACGCCTTCACAACTTGGCTTCGGAATTGCGATGATCAGCCACCGATTTGACTTTTACGTCGACGAACACTTCAAAACACGCAAAAGGACATTCGGAATTATCCGAATTCACAGCAAAAATCGAGAGAATGGCACCAATGGAATGGAAATTGTCAATTGCCGTGGAAAACCAATGCCAATTTCGCAAATTCAAATGCCACGCAAAGTCATCGGGTTCGAACACATCGATATCTCGTAAGATTGGCGTTTGGTAAAATTTTTCGGTAATGCTTATCCATTTTTAGTTACATCGACCGAAATGCCATCGCTTTTCTCCGCCTTTTTCGTCAACTTTTCGCCTCATCTCCAATTAATTTGGCCATCAATACGCACAAAGATCGCATTGCGGAATTCCTTTTGCGCAACATTTGGCCAATCTTCGGAAAAAACATTCATGGCATTGGATTGTCGGGCACATTTTTGCGTCAATTCGTCGACCCGTCAATTCTGAACGATTTTCCATCGCTTCGCTTTGTCAGTTTATATACCACCAATCTCTTCGGCGAATTTCCATGCGATGACAGTGCCACGGCATCGGATGGACAAGCGGTGACCAAATGGCTTTTCACTCCACTTCAAAACGATGTGCCAAAGATGCTCAAATGCTCGTTGAACACGGATGGTGGGAATTGGTCATCGACGATTGAAGCGTTCCAAGCGGTGCTTATTAATTGACTTATTTGGCACTTTACAGTCTGGGCTTCGCTTATTAACCAATTTTTCCATGTTTTAGGCATTTACCTATGCTTCATCTCCCGTCAATTTCATTGTTCTCGTTTGGTTTCCGCCGCCTTTTGCTGACTCCGTCGTGCTTTTCAATTTGACCAACGAATTGACCCGCGAACAATTGGCATTGAAAAGAAGTGACGACTACAACGAACATTTTTTGTTGATCCGTTGCCCAATTGTACGAAATGCGAGCAAATGGGCGAAATGGGAGGAGGAAGCGATTGGCTGGCGAATTTATGAACCCTCGAATCAATGGAATCAAATTTTCATCCAAATTATCAATGAGG
This sequence comes from Heterodera schachtii, assembly GCA_023374025.1. Classification (NCBI taxonomy): domain Eukaryota; kingdom Metazoa; phylum Nematoda; class Chromadorea; order Rhabditida; family Heteroderidae; genus Heterodera; species Heterodera schachtii. The sequence goes on along the minus strand of SIJG01000075.1, from coordinate 16,082 downwards.
ACGAAATCGGTGATGGGTCAGTGAATGCTCTTCAAAATGATTGTGTTTCGATTTTAGGCTTCTCGACGCAAATCCCGGCACAAGTGATCAGCAGTAGAAGTGAATGAATGATTTGCTGAGAAGTGATCGACCAATTTGAATTATGGAATTATTGACATGCTCATAATTAGGGTTCGGAAAAATATGGATATAAAATCGCGAAATATGGCCATAAAATATGGACCAAAAATCGCAAAATATGGACATAAAATGGCAAAAATATGGACATAAATTTTCCGAATGGAGAGGTAAATTTTTAAAAATTTCTTCAAATTCATTAAAATTCTAGTAAAATACATCTAAAATGGCTGAATACGGTATAATAACTCGTTTTAGAAGAAAAAAAGCAATTTTTAGAGAAAACCAACGAAAAAAACCGAAATTTTCCATTTTTTTGCTTATTTTGAAGCAAATATATCAATTTTTAAGAAAGTTTAAAAACTAAACTAAATCTCGAGAAGATCTTGCTAAAAAATAACTTTTCGGAAAAATTTTCTGGTCTTTAAGGGTCAAAATCCAAATTTAGCTTATTGGGGCCGTTCTAATAGAGGTTTTTGGAAAAATGCCAAAATATGGACATAAAATATGGATAAAAATCCCAAAATATGGAAATATGGACATAAATCGCGAAATATGGAAAAATATGGAAAATATGGATATAGAAATCCATACTAGAAGCTTCAAACAAAGTTAAAAATATGTTTTTCGTGCGTTTCAGGCCCCCCACAGTCCAGGAAAAAAATATGGATTTCCATATAATTCCGAACCCTACTCATAATTGTTCTTTTTAAGTATGGGATTGATCATTGATCAACATGTATATTTGTGTCATCTATGTCTTATGGATAAATTTAGTGATTTCTTGAAAAATTTAATTTATCCATACGTTTTTAGGATAAATCATTAACATGGCTTTGTCAAAATTTGTCTGATCTTCAGTTGGGTTGTCAACTGACAAAAACCAATTGCTTCTGTTGGCTGCGAAAAACTGTTCAAAATCGTTGGTCGTCAGAAAGCCCTTCTCATCCGTGTGCCAATTCCTGTCCAAATAATAGCGTAATTTGACAAAAACACCGTAATAATTAGGGTTACACGGGTTCGGGTACCCGACCGGGTCCCAGACCCGGATACCCGGTTTTTTCACTACCCGGACTCGGTTTTTTGAAAATCCAGTACCCGACCCGGTAGGTCCGGGTCCAAAAGTACACTGGTAAGAATGGGGGTCTGGATCAAATTGTTAACCAAAGTTGGAGGAAAGGAAAATTTTTTTAAAATTACATTAAGATTTATTTCAAAAATGATTCATTTATTGCTCATGTGGCTTAGTGGTTAATCTTTTGGATTCTGTTTCTTGTTTCTCAGGTTCACTTCTTTCTCATAGCGATCTCTTTTAAATATTTTTTAAAGATTTTTGCATTTCATAAATCAAAGTTTTAAAAAAAATTACAAAAATATTTTGAAATTTTTCATGCCTGCAGTGCAATAGGGCCTTAAATTTAGCCAAAACCAAAAAATTTCCCGTCAAGGACGTCGTTGGCATCGGTTCCGGCGCGTTTGCCAACGTTTCCGCGCCCGTGAGTTGATAACGGCGGCGCCGGCCGAACGCTACCGCCACGTGGCACTCAAACGGATTAATTTGAGTTTAGGAAATGTTTGTTTTTTGAAAATTTGTAAACCTCTTACCCTGGAGAGGATTTCCATTTTTTTGGGTTAAAAAGCCGTAGTAAAAATTTTCAACCCACAGTATTTGTTTTTGTTGCTCCTCTCATTTTTGCTCGTGATTGGCCACGCCTCGACCCAATTTTTTTTTGTAGTTCGCGTTAATTTTTTAGTGTCCTTTGATAGCGTTAAGTGTGTTCTCTTTATTAACCCTCGAAAAAATCATGCAAAAGTTGACAATTGAAAAAAAATTCGTTCATGAAATTGTTGTTGAAAGGCTGTTGAAGCGATGTCAAATTTTTTGGGGACGGCGGCGGTTCGATGGGAGGACCAAATTCGAACAATTTGAACAATATCCATTTTTTGCTTTATGGTGGCAACAATTGCTTTGGGTGACTAGCAAAGCCTTTGTTTTAATAATAAAATTTAATTTGCACCTAATTTAGGCCATTGCTTCATTCGGGCTTGAAGGGGTACCCGTTGGAAAAATTCTCTAATTATAAGCACTATTTTTCGGTTTTCGTTTACCTCAGTTGGGCCCCGGCACGTTTGGGCCCCAACATGTTTTTGGACTATAACTTTTTACTTTGTCAACCAAATCCAATAATCTGGATATCATTCGAAAGCCTTAACAGTTCTCTATTAGCCTGCAAAATTTCAAAAATTTCGTCAATTTTGAACAAATTTATGGCCAAAAGTGCTCAAGGATTTGCCGGCAGCAGATGTCAATTCAGTACCCTTCCCTTTGTATATCAACTTTTGCCAATTTGACTGACCAAACATCCACCCAAATTCAAAAGATAAGTTCCCCCCCCCCCCCTCCAATTGTTGCACAATAATTTGTCCATTTCTTTTGCCCTAGGCGAAGCTAGTTGCGTGCTCGGTCGTTCCGTAAAAACTGCCAACATGGGCGTTTCGTATAAGTGCCAAATTTACAGATTTTTCGAAAAAATCCGTCATTACTTTTCTTAAATACAAAACTAAAAAAATAATCTTGGTATCCTACGATAGCTCTTGGCTTTCTCTATTAGCCTAAAAAGTTTCAGAAAATTTCATTGGGTTTTCGGAAAGTCATGACCAAAAATCTTTAAAAAATAGACATAACTTTTGAAAATCAATAATTATTGCTTCATTAAGTTATTTTTTTTATTTTATAATTCCTAATTTAATTAAAAAGCTTTTTAATTACCTTTTTAAACTTATCAGGAGACGCATAATTGATAATAAACAGGAAGAAATTAAGAAAAAGCCGAATTTTATATTAAAAAAACGCATTGTTTTGAGTAACAATTAAAAATAATTATATATTAAAAATTAAACATAATTAAAGCAAATATCAACAAATAAAATAAATTTTTATTAATTAATTTTGTTAAATTAAATAGCAAATTACACTAAAATGAAGCAATTTATTATTGAATATAAAAATATAATGCAAATGAAAAACCTTATTTTTCGTGCAGTAAATGACTTATTTTTTCAGCTGATTTTCATGTGATAAAATTAAAAATTTTATCAAAAAAAAATTTTTTTATGAAATTTAATTACTTCGAAAAATATTTAATTACGATGTAACATTATAACAAAATTAATTTTTATAAATTTTTTTATTTTTTTTTTGAAATAAAATCAAAAAATAAATAAATTTGATATTTATTTAAAATGAGAAAAATCTCAGATAATCCAGCAGGCGGTTTCTCTAAGAGTCCTTGGTGTGAACCAAAATAACGCAATTAGGTAATACTAATTATAAGAAATTCATTTTCGCGTATTGCTTGCACTCGCTTGGACATTAATAAATCCAAATTGATTTAATTACCTAAAGAGCCATCAAAAATGGTGAAAATTCAGCAAAAGTTTCTGTGCAAATTTTATTGACACTGAATATTTTTGTTTGTTGCTTTTTCAAGGACCGGGTCAGTTTAGTACGGGCCGTTTTAGTACGAGCGCATATTTTTCCACTATAACTTTTTTATTTGTTATCCAAATCCAACTTCTTGATATCATTCGAGAGCCCTTCGGATGCTCTATTAGCCTGCAAAATTTCAAAAAATTTTGTTAAGTTTAAAAAAAGTTTGAGCCAAAAAAGTTGGAAAATCTGGTTTTTTGAATTTTTCTGGCCATAACTTTTTTGAACCTTAACAAAATTTTTCGCAATTTTGAAGATTAATAGAGGACACTTAGGGCTATCGAACGATACTAAAAATGTTGGATTTGGTTGGCAAAGAAAAAAGTTATAGCCTAAAACTTGCGCTCGTACTAAACCGACCCCCACCGGCTTTTTCAATGCTCAAGCTTATTTTATATTTAGTAATTGCATTGTTTAAAAGGGCGCTTTGTTTTTGGCCCTAAAAGTATTTTTTCATCAGTTAAATGTCTATTTTGGAAAATTTTGATGCCAATATAAAATTACCTGTTTTGTAAATATTTGGGCGTTTTTTTGTCATTTTATATATATTATAACAAAATTTCTAATTTTATACATACTATTACAAAATCTGCTATTTTAAAACATAAAACCTCATCCTTTTTTATTAAATAAATTTATTTTCTGGCCCCATTTATTTTTCGTCGAAAAATGCATTATTTTGTAAAATAGTGGAATCATATTTTTGAATTTGCATCATCCCTTCCATGATAAATATATATATTTTTATTGATAAAAATTTTGGTTTAAATATTTTCCTTAATCGAAAAAACTTTAAAATATTTAAATTTTAATACATTTTTTGTTCAAATTACGATATGTGTGTTTGTACTTTTCCCGTTTTGATTCTGTGAAATAAAGCGGCCAAAATTGCCCCGTGGGCGTACAATCCGGTGGCCAAATCAGTGACCGCCACGCCGGCCTTCACCGGCTCCTGATCACCGCCTTTAAGGCATGTGATGCCGAGAAAGCCGCCGACAGCGGCAGCAATGACGTCATAGCCCGGGTCATTGGCACAAGGCCCTTCGGGACCGTAACCTGAGGCAATTAATTTAATATTCAATCTGTAATTATTAGAGAATCATTTTTCCGAATGGAAACAATGTCTTATTAATTGTTAAAGGTTTCTCCCCATATGAGCGGGGTTTTATGAAGTTATAATTTTTAAAAATTCCTGTAACCAGTTTTCTCAACTTTTTATGAAAATTCACTCACAGATAAAGGTATGCTCCCCGAAGGTTTTTAAATTTCTCCAGCCAATCACGACAATTTTTGTCGGGGAATTTCCTCCCCGATCCCCGACTTTTTATTTCTCCGAGAGTCGGGAAGCAATAATTTGCTTATCCTATCCAAAATTTAAAAAAATTATCGGTCTATTGAGCTTTTCGAACAGAAATCCAGATGATTTTCATTCATTCAGATTTACATTTTTAATATATATACAAAAATACCAGTAATTGAGCAATATATTAGGCCGGGGTTCAGCTGCGCTAATTGAGGGTAATCAAGGCAAAAAATTTTCATGTAACCCGTCTTGAAATTTTCAATCACAATATCTGCTTTGGTGGCCAATTTTTGCGCCTAAAATAAAAAATTAATAATTGAAGTCTTATGAAAATATTTTTATACCAAATTTTGTGCCTCAGGATGAGCCAAATTCATCGCAATGCTTTTTTTGTTCCGGTTAAGGCCAAGCGTATAACAACTTTGGCCATTGATTTCGGGCGGTGTAAAGAGGCGAGAATCATCGCCAACACCTGCGAATAATTGAACATAAAAGAAATATTATTTATTTTTTAAATTTTTTTGTAAGGTTTTTGATTGTCAGTATTTATTGAGAATTGGGAATAATGTGACAAAAGAATTGTTGAAATCCGGATGAATGATTTGAATCCATTTCAAATTATAAATTGAATATTTAGTTTTGTCTAAAATAATAGAATTTTCAGTGCCATAGGATAAACATCAATCTGGCCTGGTTAATAAAGGTTTATAAGCAAATTTTTTTGTTTTTCAAACATAAATTGATTTCAATATTAATTTATGTTGTTTTGCATTTCTTCGATTTAGGAGGAAAAATCTCACAGGAAGATTTGGAAAAAATTACACCAGCTTATTAATGTCAGTCATTTTTTCACCAGGTCGTTCGATTTTCCAAACTTCGGCGCCCAAGTCGCTCAAACATGGATTTGCCGGCAGCAGATGTCAATTCAGTTTTTGCCAATTTGACTGACAAACATCCACCCAAATTCAAAAGATAAGTTCCCCCTTCCAATTGTTGCACAATTATTTGTCCATTTCTTTTGCTCTAGGCGAAGCTATTGCGTGCTGGGTCGTTTCGTAAAAACTGCCAACATGAGCGTTTCGTATAAATGCCAAATTTAGAGATTTTTCGAAAAAATCCGTCATTACTTTTCTTAAATTAACGAAAAAAAATAAATTTGGTATCACACGATAGCTCTTGTCTTTCTCTATTATCCTAAAAAGTTTCAGAAAATTTCATTGGTTTTTCGGAAAGTTATGACCAAAAATCTTAAAAAAATAGATATAATTTGAAAATCATAAATTATTGCTTCATTTAGTTATTTTTTTATTTTAAAATTCTTAATTTAATTAAAAAGCTTTTTAATTACTTGTTTAAACTTATTAGGAGAGCATCATTAATAATAAACAGGAAAAAATTAAGAAAAAGCCGAATTATATATTAAAAACTCGCATTGTTTTGAGTAACAATTAAAAAATATTAGCTATTAAAAGTTAAACATAATTAAGGCAAATATCAACGAAAAAAATAAATTATATTAATTAATTTTGTTAAAATAAATAGCAAATTACACTAAACTGAAGCAATTTATTATTGAATATAAAAATATAATGCTGATGAAAAACATTAATTTTCGTGCATAAATGACTTATTTTTCAGCTGATTTTCATGTGATAAAATTGAAAAAATATTTTGTCAAAAATTTTTTTTTAATTAAAATTTAATTACTTAGAAAAAAAATTACGAAGTAACATTATAACAAAATTAATTAATTACAAAGTTTTTTATTTTTTTGAAATAAAATCAAAAAATAAATAAATGTGATATTTTGTAAAATCTCAGATAATTCAGCAGGCGGTTGGTTTTCTCTAGTGTCCTTAGTGTGAACCAAAATAACGCAATTAGGTAATAATAATTATAAGAAATTCTTTTTCGCGTATTGCTTGCACTCGCTTGGACACTAATAAATCCAAATCATTTAATTACCTAAAGAGCCATAAAATGGTGAAAATTTGAAAATTCAGCAAAAGTTTCTGTGCAAATTTTATTGACACTGAATGTTTTTGTTTGTTGCTTTTTCAATGCTCATGCTTATTTTATATTTATAATCAATATAAAATTCCCTGTTTTGTAAATATTTGGACGTTTTTTTGTGAAATTCTAATTTTATACATACTATTACAAAATCCGCTATTTTAAAACGTAAAAACTCATCCTTTTTTATTAAATTAATTTATTTTCTGAACCCCATTTAGGTATTTTTCGTCGAAAAATGCATTATTTTGTAAAATAGTGAAATCATTTTTTGAATTTGCATCATCCCTTCCATGATAAATATAAAAATGAATTTATATTATTCAAAATTTTATTTTATGCAAATGGTATTTTATTTTTAATTTCTGTGCAATTATTATTTATTATCAATTCTTTTAACTTTAAAATAAAAAGGAATTAAAAATTGAAATTTTTATTAATTTTCAAGTGAAAAAGCTCGACTTAATTGAAAGCTAAAATTAGTATTTTATTGAATTCTTATTTTCAAATATTTGTCTATTTATTTTCATATTCTCTGAAGATCAGTTTCACTGATGATTGATTGCTTTTTTGGCAATTCTTTCTCCATTTTCATTAGAATTTTAATAAAATCAATTTTCTCATAAATTAATTTAAAAAAACATTCCATATTTAATTGAAAAAATAAAAAGCATAAAATAATAATAAATATAATTTAAAAAATAAATAAATAAAATTTTTAAGTTTTTAACAGATGCATTTTCTTCTTATTATTTTCGTGTTCTTGTTCATAAACAATTCAACTGACAAAACTTTTTCAGTTAATTTATGTGAAAAGAATGGTAAACTTAGGCCAACTTTTGCCGAAATATTTAGCCAAAGATGGGAAAACGAACAAATGGAAGAAAATGAAAATGAAATTGGTCAAAAAACAAATTGTCATCAAAGTGATCAAAACGATTCCAATTCAATTGATGTTGATCAGAATGATAAATTGGATGATCAGCAAAAACGCGAAATTGTTCACAGATTTCACATAATAAAAGAAGGAATTAAGAAAAGGGGGAAATGGAAATTATCGAGCAAAATTCGGAATAAAATTGAACAAAAAATTGCAAAAAAATTGGCAACTAGTCGGCCGAAAATATACAATTTCAAAAAAGAATTTAATTTAAAGAAATCAAAGAAAAACCCAAAGAATTATTATGAAAGGAAAAAGAAGGAATTTATTGAACGAATTGATGAATTTAAAAGAACTTATGATGATAATGAAAAACAGAAACAATTTGCGAAAGAGTTGGGCATTAGTGAAGATACATTTATTAAATGGAAAAAAGAATTTGGCATTGAAATTGGAAAAAGTAATTTATTTATTTTTTTTTATATATATTTAATATTTTTGATTATTTTTAGAATGGCATTCGCTTGAAGAAAAAACGGCCAAAATGCATGATTATTTTAAAATGAAGAAAGAAAATCTCTCTTTAAGTGACAAAGTAATTGCTGGATTTTTAAAACTCGCTAAAAGTACCCTAATAAGATGGAAAAAGGAAAAAAAATATCATAAATTTTCCCTTATTTCCTATTAATATAAGTTTATCAATTATGATAATTTTATAATGAATAAAAAATTAATATATTTTTTTCTCGTTTGATTAACGAAATTGTCTGAGCTGCCATTAAGTGTGCACGGACATTCGGAATCCGCCATTTAACGATTTTCTCGACAAACTTAAATCTTGCAGGCTAATTGAGAAAAAGCTTGGCTATAGAATTATACCAAATCGTAAAATTTGATTGCCTTTAAGCAAAGTTATGCAATGTTTTGTCGAAAAAATCACTTAAATGGCGGATTTATATTATGACCCGCTCCCTCCTCCGTCTTTTATTTGTGTGGTAAACCAATATTTATTCTTTGACTGTTGCACTCGGACATAACACCCGGTCCCTCCCGTAAACTCTAATCCTTTCTAATCTAAAAAATTCGCAAAATTAAAAATAAAACTATTTTAGATTTATTTTCAATGATATTTTGTAAAATATTTTTCTTTCCAATGATTTTTATGTGATATTTGTAATAAAATGGAATTTTACATTTTGGTTCTTTTGTTAATATCCACAACCAATTTAACCGTATTTTTGCATTTTTGGCATTTATATTTTTTAAAATTAAAAATAAATTGGACAGTGAAAAAATGGAAAGTGAAAATAAACTGATCAAAATTCAAATTATTATCAAACTGACCAAAATGAATAAACATAGAAATACGTTCTTTCTGTGAGTAGACAGATTACAATAAACATTTTATGCAAATTTTGTAAAATTTAGAAAATAAATTATTGGCTAAAAATTTTATGTAATACTTGAGAATCTGGGCTCTACCCAAAAATTTTTTTCTGTTATGAAAAGACCAACCCGGGGGTTTTCGGGGCTTCTGATCACGAATATGATATCAGATTTGTAAAAATCATTGATTCTATCATTAATTTTGAAAATCATAGATTTTCTAAATTTTGTCAATATGGTCAAATGTTCCTAAAAATTGATTATTGGCAGGGTAGTAAGTGTTTTGTTATTTGACCATATAGACAATTTTAAAAATCTAACATTTTCCAAATCAATGCTAGAATCAATGATTTTTGCAAATCTGATATCATATTCGTGATCAGAAGCCCCGAAACCCCCGGGGGCCGTAGCAAAAGAAGGTGGTTATTTGACGAGGTCATTTAACCATGGTTATTTGACCTGGTCATTTGACCACGAAATACGAGAAAAACGGTAGCAAAAGAAGATAGTAAATTTTCTGCTGGAGCAACCACCAGTCACCGTTTTTTAACCATGAACTAACTTCTTTTGCTATACCACCAACTTTCTACCACGAAATTTTTATTTACATATATATTTTACTTTTTTTCATGGAAAACAAGAAGTCAATAAGTTGTTTTGCAAATTTGCAGCTGCTGAAAGGATGAATGATCAATGGAGAATGATCATAAAATATATTTTTATTTTTTGTTGGTCGCTAATATTGTTCGCCTATTTTTTCATTTAAATAAACCAATATAATTTTGCATCTTTTTCTTCGTCCAAAATATCCTTTTGAGTAAAAATATTCAGAATAAACTTAATAATTTTATATAAAAATAATTAAAGAATTAAATACATATTCTCTTAATTTACTGAAAATGTCTTTGTTCTCCAAACAAATGTCTGAGCAAATTGCTACTTCGATTAAAGACAATTACGCAACATTCTTCCCAAATAGCAAAGAAGCTAAATTTGCCCAAAAGTCAAATACTGCCTGGGACGACTTAACAAACGAGCTTAATGCCAACTTTGGTTCGTCGGTCACTGTGAAACAAGTCAAACTCGTGGTTGCACATTTGCTACGGGTTTACCATCATGGTTATGGTCATTTAACCATTACCACCTTCTTTTGCTACGGCCCCGGGTTGGTCTTTTCATAACAGAAAAATAAATTTTTTGGATGGAACCCAGATTCACCAGTATTACCAAACTTTAGAAAAATTTAGCAATTGTTGTAAATTTTGGGAAAATTGATGACACATTTTGCAAAAGAATTGGGCATTGGCAAAAATTCATTTTTATACGGAAAAAAGAATTTTGCAAAAAATAAAGAAAACGTAAATTTTTTTTAAATTTTTAATCTTTAATTATCATTATTCCATTCTGAGAAGATAAAAAATGAGCAAAATGAATGATTATTATAAAATAGAGAATAAAAATCCTTCATTAAGTGAGTGACAAAGAAACAAATGTGTAACATTTTAAAAACAATTGATGTATTAAGCATAATAATACTTAACATGGCACAGTAACAACACAACATTTTCATACGGAGACGCCGCGTTGTTTTACAAAAAAAAATATTCACACAAAAAAATGTAAATGAAAATCGGTTTTTGTTTTTAGTGGTCATTTTGACCGCTTCTCCACTAATTGATTGTATTATTGCGCTGCTTTGACAGCGGTGGTCAGAATTGGGAAAAACTCTTGTGCATAGTCCGCATCACCTGCAACAGATTTACGTTAGATTTTAGAATTATGGTACTTCGCCTTTTTAAAACAGTTGGAAAAATGAGCGTGTGAGGGGTGGGGGCGGCGGGACCGGAAGAGTGTTTTGGAAAAATCGAAAATAATCATTTAAAAAAACTATCCCGCATCATGGAATTTCATGCAATTATACTCACCAGATAGCGTGAAATTAAATTAAAGGCATACATATCAGGGGTGTGACTTGTCTCAGAAAAGACGAGAGCGAGAGTTTGGCGAGAGGCGAGAGTCCCCAAAAAGACGAGAGCGAGAGTTGGCGAGAGGCGAGAGTCCCCAAAAACACGAGAGTTGGCGAGAGGACGAGAGGCGAGAGTTTTTCAAATTTTTTTCTGTAGCCTTATTTTTTAATTTAAAAAACTTCAAAATCGTATATCAAATTAGCGTTACGGGCCTGCTTATTTGGGCAAATACCGGGTCAGGGTATTGCCGGGTCCAGAAAAGCCGGGTCAGGGCCCTAGCTTATAAACCGAGTCCAGGTCCTAAAATTCAAAAAAAAACTTTAAAATTTTTTTATGAAAATAAAATAAATATTTTCATGAAATATATTTATTTTACAAACAAACTTTATTATTTGTCCATTTTTGCCATTCAAACTACCTTTTTTTACGGCACGTTTTATCCAAAAAACTTTTGGGAAACTGTGGAGAAGGGTCCGGCGGTGCCGATAGGCGCCGCCGGGAAAATTTTTTTAATTTTTATGCAAATTGGTAACAAATTTTGTCCAAAAAATGGCCAAATTTAGCGATTTTGAACAAGTTTCAAGAAAAAAATTGAAAATTTCTATGCAATTTATTAACAGAAATTGTACAAAAATTGACTATTTCTCGGAATTCCGTGCCATCCCTGGTTTGTAGGCTGTTTAAAAAAAGAAAAAACAATAATTTTTAAGTTGAAATATTATTTCAATTGAAATAATGTAAAGAAAATATAAAAAAAATTCTGTTCCGTTGGGGAATTGAACCCAAGTGAAAAATAATGAAAGACAGAAGGTTTTAACCACCAGACCAAATTTGAACATGTTCTATTAAAGAAAATTGTTCTCTAATTTAAGACATTAAGGAAGGAGAGAAAGAGATTTATGTTTAATTCGCGTAAATTTGAAAATTTTTCTGACTGCTCAAAAGTTCAATCTTTAGGGGTGTATTTTCAACTCTCGCCTCTCGTCCCAAAAAACGAGAGGCGAGAGACGAGAGGCGAGAGTACCAAAAATGGCGAGAGTTGGCGAGAGACGAGAGGCGAGAGTTGTCCCACCCCTGATACATATGTATGTTTTTTATGATGTCTAATTTGTTTAAATTCAATTAATTTATTTTGTTTCTTTAAAATTGCAACATGTTCACTTTGACCAAAACACTCAAACAGTCCCAGTGATAATTATCATATTTTAGGGTACTTAGAATGGAGGAAGGACCAGCAGAAGCAGAAAAATCACATGCCAAACACTAATTAATAGAATAACTTCAGCGAAATTCTTCGGTGAAATCTTTTTTATTATAAAATAATATTTATTTAATTCGATTCAATTTTCAAATGAACAAATAAATTAATGAAAATATTAAAAAAAAATTTGCATTGAAATTTAAATTTTTTCATTTTTTCTTCCTTCGTTTTCTTCATAAAAATAATTTGTCAGTTAATTCCATATAAATAACTTAACAATAAAATCGATCATAAAAATATTTTATAAACATTTTTTTTTATAAGAAAATGAATTTTTTATTTTATATTTTATTTCATAACCCAATTCATTAAGTGAAAAGAATGGAAAAGCCAATTTTTGCCGAAATTTTTGGAAAATGATGGGAAATGAAAAAATGAAATGTCAAAATTAAACTTATCAAAACGCAAATTATCACCAAATGATCAAAATGCAAATTATCATAAAAATGATGATCAAAATAAATTTTTAACCCAATAAATTCTCACATTTTCCTCAAAATTCGCTCATTCTTTTTCATGGCCAAGCGGAGACTTCGCCGTTTGCAAAATGATGTCACAAATGAGCCCAACGGTTGCTGTTAATGTTCACTAATTACAGCAGAAGTAATGAGGCGGTGGTCGGTGGAGGAAATTTTTTTCTTTCCTTTTTTTGACGGGTGCCATTTTTAAATAATAATATGTATGTAATAATAAGTTAGCCTAAAATAAGAAAAAAATTTGAAAAATTTGCACAAAAATTAAGCGTGGAGTTCTATTTTATCCTCATTTGGTACTTAGGTAAGTAAGTACCCCTCATTTATATATTCATGTGAAGTCAAAGTCAATGTTATGAATTCAGAATACTTACTAAGTGCTGAAAAAGTGCCAAAATTAGCCGCCCCAATAATTGAAAGGAAACGCGTTTTTTTGTCCGGTTTTCAATTCGTAAAATTAAATGTATTCAAGCGAAAAAAGCAACAAATAAATGTGTGAGTAATTATCCGAATTAATGATCGGTCAAAATTCTCATTTACTAATAATTCATTCACTTTTTCTTTCGCTGTCCGCTGGGCCCGGGATTCATTTTCAGAATTGGCCCACCTTTGGTGGAGGCAATCGCCTGAATGAAGTGCAATTTGAAGTGCTTTAAACAAAAGAAAATAGTGTTTTCACTCACCCAATAATAAAGCATAAAATCGATTTTGCTCAAATTGTCCGTCTTTTTGTCCTCCCATTGATTCGTCGCCCCAATTTGGCATCGCTTCAACACCAAATCGAAATATTCATCATCATCTTCATCTATACTTTCATCTAGGGTTCGAGCCCCGTGGGGCGGGGGTGGCTTTTCGCGGGGGCGGGGACGGGGGGGTTTGCTTTGAATTAGCTCCAAAAAATCTCAAAAAAATTATTTTTTCTGAATGATTTCTTTGGCTCCACATTCCTTTATTCGTTAATCGCCTTGATTCTATTTATTTTGACATAAATTGCACAGATTTTGACTAAAAATAACCAAATTTACGGGTTTTTAGGTAATTTTTTAAGAAAAAAAGTTTTTTTTGGGGCCGGCGTGCCGATAGGGGCGACCAAAAAATTAAGATTTTTCAATAAATTTTCGTTTTTTTAACTTTATTAAAATTATCATGATCTACTCAAGTAAATTAAAACTCAGATTTTTAAAAATTTTCCGGCACATTTTTCCAAAAAACTTGATGAATGTGCGAGGAAAGAGGTCCGGCGGTGCCGATAGGCGCCGCCGGGAAAATTTTAAGAATTTTTAATTAGAATTTATTTCGAGCGAGTTTTTTTAAAGAGATTTAATTATTTTTTATTTAAATGGGGTCATCCTTGAAATTGACTTTTTATTTGTTTTCGCACAATATTGATAGTTGGCTTTGTTCAAAAAAAGTTTCGAAAATAGTGAGGGCCGGCGGTGCCGATAGGCGCCGCCGGGTAAATTTTTGAATTATTTTGCTCTGTTTCTTAGCAAATTTTGCCCAAAAATGACCAAATTCTCGAAAATTCTCAATTTTATCCAGTGTAAATTTAGTACCGTGAATCGTGACCGTGCGTGAAAAAACCCGTGAAATTCACGGTAACCGTGACCGTGAATCACGGCACACCTCTACAACAGATCCTAATTCCGCAAATGCCACGCATGCTCCTTAGCGAAGCCATCGTTCGCGAAGCCCCCGGGTTTCAACTGCAACACGGGTGCCACGCATGTTCCGGTAGCTGCTGCTGCACGAACATCCAGCCACGCATCTTTCGTGAGCTGCTACTGCCCAGCCAGCAGAGTGCTACTGTACTAACAACCTGAAGAAAACCGTCGCCTTTTATACATTGTTGCATGAATTTTCTAACACGAATTTTGTATATAAGGAGGTGGATTTTGCACATTCTCCTCACTCAGCTGCAGCAACACTTCAAGCAACGCTCTCAACAATCACACATCAAGCACCCACAAAGCCAGCCAGACAACAGCGACAACAACAGCAATGTCTCAACTTCCAACAGAGGACATCGCAGCAATGCCCTCGCAGAAGCTCGTCTTCAACGCCCCGTTCGACCACAAGATCACCTGCTACATGCGGGTGCGTTTGGGCGTAGTGCACGTGGCATGCGGAATAATCCCACCTCCCCTTTCAATTTAGGTGATCAACCCCGGGACGAAGCGCATCGGCTACGCCTTCAAGACCACCAAACCGAAGCGCATCAACGTGAGCCCGACGACCGGAGTGCTCGGCCCAAAGGAGTTCGTCAACGTGGCCATCTTCTGCGGCGCCTTCGACCCCGGCAGCGAGGACACCAAGGGCGACCGCGTGACCGTGCAGTCGACCAACGCGCCGGACCCGCCACCGGCCACCGCGGCCCAGGAGTGGACCAACACGCCGGACCCAGCCGCCACCGTGTTCAAGCTCGACTGGTTCCAGGGAGACGAGTTGGGGCGCCGCCTGATGGGCCTCGCCCCGGTGCGCCGCAAGGCCTTGCCGATCGAGTACAACGTCTGATGGACGGATGCTTCGTCACCTCAACATGGACATGATAGGATCCCATCCCACCGTCCCAAAATTGTCATTTTGTCCCCCATCATGTAAATTGTTGTATCTGTAGGTAAATTTCTGTGATCATCACTTCAAATGAATGTATATTCAATTGTTGACTATGTAATTGTATTGTTGTTGTGCTTAATAAATGCTCTCCTGTGCTTCACTGAATTGGTTGTGTATGGAGGGAAGGGAGGCGGTGGTGATAAAATTTAGGCCTGTTTGATCGGAGGGTTAGCTCGCGTTAAACGGTACGATTCATAGCAGGTCATCCATACGGGTACAACAGATAAGCAATGGAATAAAACATTTCCGTTTCGAAGTTGACGCAAGTCCAAATGTCTGGCGAATAGAACAACAATTTGGCCTTCGATAACATCCTGGCCCAAATTGCCCACTTTTATCCTGTGGATAATTGATCAATCTTTTCATTGCCATGCAAACCAACTTATTTTTTTGAATGAGCTAAATGTCAATGAAAAGATTGATCAATTATCCACAGGATAAAAGTGGGCAATTTCTTAATGATTGCCGCCATTTGCTTTTCGTTTCCCATTTTTAGGCATTTCTCCGTGCCATCGCCACTTCTTCGGCCAACTACATAATTCGACTAGTAGGTTTTGAACCAACGCTAATTGAGCC